>DWDZ01000001.1:0-21276 GCA_018245715.1 Passova passova rudex
TGCCAACTGCCTCGCCGCCGTTGAGCCTTAGCGAAAGAGTATCGTGACTCATTATAGATGACTCATGTTAACAAAATAAATAGGGCATAAGTACCTAATGTTGAATCATTTTTAACGCCTTCATTTTCGCTTGAAATATCACTGCCTACAACATTCAAAATAAAGTAACAAAGCTATCAAAAAATAATATTTTATAGCGGTTTGTCCATAGCGGTGCCCTACAAAACTGGTAAATATAAGTCCTTGTCATTAACGTTATAGGAATTATTTCACCGTTCAATATTTAGTATCCAATACTACATCCGTTATAGACGCACCATATCTCTAGCGTAGACGCAATTTAAAAATTTTACAATTCCGTTAATTTGTTTTGTAATCATTGCTATTAGAATGAAGAAATAGTTTGCAGTTTATAAAAAACACAGTTACTGTGATGATTAAATGACTACAGACGCTCCAATACAAAATAATTATTCTTTGGATTGGAGCATATGGAGTGTCTATAATCTTTGCGGGGAGTCTAGCCAATGAACTTGAATCGGGCGGGCCTCCACTGTGCTGGCTATAAATAGTCGAGCGTCTTCGCGATTGGAATATAGAGATATTGATACAATGTTAACATAACAGACATTATACAGATAAAAACCCAGTTGTGAAGATATTGTTGGCTTATTGATCTCGCCTTTATTTTGTAACATTAGGAAACTTTTATCACTTGTACCAATGACCGCGGT
This sequence comes from Passova passova rudex, assembly GCA_018245715.1. Taxonomy (NCBI): domain Eukaryota; kingdom Metazoa; phylum Arthropoda; class Insecta; order Lepidoptera; family Hesperiidae; genus Passova; species Passova passova. The sequence continues at coordinate 735 of DWDZ01000001.1, forward strand.
GTTACAGTAACAAATTGTTTTCATTATCTTAATGTATACTGTAATTAAAATTATTTCGTTAACCAGAATAATATTATGTCGAGAACAGCATCAGCGCGGCTATTTTTGAGCAGCATGCGTGGCATTTGGGACGCGCGCTGGAAAATATCTGCTTACCTACCGTTCTATTCTCGGCTGCCCTACAAACAGCGCGCTCTTACTTCATCACTGAAATTCTAAACTTTTAGCTACTTTAAAAATAAGTTTCGAAAAATAAATATCCACACTTTTCAAAAACATTCAAAACTCGGTCAATTTTAATTGGGTAAAACGAAACAGAAACAACTCGGATTATTGAATTCTTAAATAAATGATTCACGGTCTCATGAGTTTTTAATGAATTCATGACTTTATCCAGAGCGACGAAGTAAAAAATCAAGCTAATTAGGTTTGGCCGAGCTTCGCTTAGACTGCAAAAACGGACAATGTAAATTTAAAGATTTCGTCTAACATTCACGTTGACTCAACCTAACGGTAAACTGCCGCTAAGCACAAAATAATATACGTACACAAATTTGAGAAGCAATATACATATTTTCAAATTGCTTACCTACTGAAAGTTTTGAGATTTAGTTACATATTATGATTTACACGAATCGGCCACCGAGGAAACAAAGTTAGTAATTGTAATTACGGGTGCATATTTAGAAGAATTGCTAATTGTTCCGGTTTGAAGGGTTGTCGCAGAGACGTAACCGGAGGAGAGTGAGATTACTGTACAACAAAATGTAGCTTTTTGTCCTCGAAGGACCTTCAATTAAATATTTTCATAAGTAAATATAAGTATGACAAAACGATCAGATGGGCTGGTTTTATCTTATTAAATTATGTTAATCATATGAACATATATTTAGTCTAAGAGTGCGATATTGACATCTATATTATTATAAACAATTTGACCTTAGAACTACGTATCTCCCGTAATGTCATGACTGCCGTTTCAATGATTCATCACTCATATCTTGCCAGAAGCGGTTATAGATAAATAACTTATTTACATACAAATACATGCCTTAATTATGATTAAGTATCCAAAGTTGAAACAGCCCTTTATTAACACTAGATTAACCAAACCAGTCATTTTGACTGGTCATGCAACTTCAATGCAACATTCTACCTACTACATATATCATTTGATTTCAGAAATAATGTTATTGTTTTTGAAGCTATAAATAGAGAATACATTTAATAAACTTAAGAGTGAATAAAAACTGGAAGTCACAATACGCATTTTGCTTTTACACCGGTCATTTTGACTGGCTGTAGGTATACATAAAAATATGTTAAATCTAGTGTTTAACGTTTTCTTTAAAAAAATTACGTTTATGGAATAATAAATTAAAACACTCTAATCAAATACATTCACTAATAAAAGGGGTGGGGGGTTAGTGAGATTTCCAACCAATACGGTGCAGCGTAAGGGGGTGGCAGCGTCCGGACGCCGGGAGCCGCTGGCGCGTGGCCGGCGCAGTATCGATCGCCGAATGCGACAGACATTGCCGCGTACACTTGACATTCGCGTTCCCTTACCCACTAAAGGTCCTCGACCCCTACATATTCTAAATTTTAATATCGGTACACTCCAAATATTTTTTCCACATATTAGGTATAATTCAACCCGTTCATAACTTGCAATTAATAAATCTTATTTTTGGCAATGTTTTCTTTTTTGATTATAATCAATCTGGTAGTTCCGCGTAACAATTTAGAACTCCTTGTAGTCGTAACTCATACGTTGCATATCACCATTATAATATATAATAATCAATGCGAATATTTGTAATGTATAATAAATACAATGTTCAAAAATGTAATAGATATTAGTTAATCTTTAACAGTATTTTCACTTGTTGACAGGTGAAGAAGTGCCAGGACAGAAACAGCGTAAAGGTTTTTTCAGAAGTCTATGGAAGAAATCTCGCCATTACTCCTTGGAACACCCGTGACCATATAGGCCTACATTTTATAACTACGTTGAAATCTCTCCAGCGAACCGGATCATGCAGTAATTGCATTGCTTGCAGGCTCTGATACAAATAAAAAACTGTTCTAACATAATATTCGATGATAGTATCGAATAAATCTAATAGTTTAGGTCAAATAAATGTTTAAGATTTTTGGGTTTAAGATAAAAAAATTGACGTAAATAATTTATTACACATGCGTGAATTGTGGCTTTCAAGTCAAGGTTTGAAAATAAATAAGTTTGTTTAGTCGCGTGTTACGATTAATTAACTGCAAATGTATAGCAATATTGTTAATTTCTTTAACCAATAGTTAATATAACAAATGCATAATTTATTTATAAGGCGAGCAATGTATTTTTTGCAAACACGTTAAAAATTTGTTTGATAGTTAAATAGAATGTAGCAATGTAGATAACCACGTAGTACGCCATGTACATCAATATTTTGTTACACGTTAAGTAATATAAACAATAAGTATGCAAAACTAATTTAACTATTCAAAATATTTCCTTTTGCGCGAAAGTATCGGCTGCGTCACATTCAATAATTAATATTGGCAAAACTAACTTCCTTGTAGCGTTAGATATAATCATGTAAAATGATTCTCGTGTGTTGTAATTTTTAAAGAACCAAAATTACTTGATAGGCTATAGCTACTGTTTTAACATTTTATACCAATCCTTGTATTCGAGTGTACTTAACTCTTATATTCTAGATTTTGTCAAAGAAAATAAATTATGTTCATTAGCACAGAGTGGTTTCCTTAATACCTACCTAATTTAATGCTACTTTCTTTTAATGTGATTTAAGGAGTATTGCAAAGAAACAGACGAGTATAATACAAATCATTTTATTATTAGATAGACACAGTTCCCATCGCTTATCAGAAACAATGTACAAAGCTATAGTAGTAATATCAAATATAAACAATATGCACCCTTCGTTTACTGCAAGCCTTGTTTGAGGATACAGGATAATTGAGCGCTTCTAGATCGGCAGCTAAGAGATAGAATAGAACAGAATGCAAATGTTTATTATTCACTACACAAGATTACAATGGTGGCGTAATTAAAAGGAAGCATAGCGAAATAGTAGTCGGCGCCGCTGCGGCCGCGGGCTCGCGCGGTCGGGTGTTGCTCACACGATGGTTCCAGTGGGACTAGAGATTTTCAATTAAAAATGTAATATTTTACTTGGGTTACAGTGTCTTTCAATTTGTAACAAGCCTTACACAAATGCCTATTTGTAAATTACATATAATAATTATGTTGTATATGGTTACAGTAATTTCATTACGTGGTTATCATATTTTCTCATCAAGCATCTGTATTGCGCGCAAAATATTACTGACGGCGAGCTTCCACAATACTGTATCGATAACACGCGAGTTTTAAAATTTATTCAGAATGCTTGAAAAGAAATCTAAAAAAAATCTCTATACACCATGCTTTAAGACCTGCTTGCAAAGCTAAAATATGCTTTACCATATGGTCAATAAAAGCAATTTCAAAATACAAATTTAAACCAGTCTGCAGTAACAATCACTCTGTGGAAGCGGTGAGCGTATAAAAGGAGTCCAGAATCCGCAAAGTAATTGTATTTGCACACAGATACTAAACGCATCAGACACTGATGACGCCATAATTTATCAAATATCAAAACAAATGAACGGTCCTTATCACTTTTATAGAATATACAAAATGCAGTTTACTTATTTCCCTGTGGAAAAAATATTATCTTATAGTATTCTTAGATCACGGCGCGCTTCGATCTGTGGACAAAAAGGGAGAACGATGTAACAAAATTTACATTTATTTTACCTAAATAGCAAAGTCGATTTCATTACGTAAAGAGATTGCATAAACAACTATAGTGTGCTAGGGAATGGCCCAAAAACTTACCTCTAATATCCACAGCTAACTAAATAGTCTCCTAACTTCTCCACGACGGATGCGGCTTGCTGGGGTTGAATGGGTTCTTCATAGAGAGAAATGACCACGGCTGAAAAGAAACACGCCATTAAAAACAAAGCCCAGAAAATTCCGTGTATCGCAATATTCGGTTCACTGCCATCATATTCGCTACTAAGCCCACATGATCAACTAGACATGTATGAGTTAAATCGTAGTAGATCAACAGAAGCTGCGCTGTAGCAAGAAACCGGTATGAATAAAAAAACCGATAGATCGGCACACAGCTATTCAAAATGTTAATACCACACAAAACAATATAACGCTGCCAATGTTTTTAGAAGAAATTATTTAAATGATTGTAATTTTTACGCTGTTGGGAAGTTTTGTAGACCACTATATGCATTTTTATATATATTCATATAGGGAAGTTCACTCATGATTTTGAATCCATTAATGCAAATTTGGGTGCACTGAACTCAAGAAAGACATCCTAAATACAATGGAAAAAATTGCCAATGTCTCATCTAATCCATTTTAACCAAAGACGATCGCTGCGAGTCATATAAATTTATTACTACCTTACGGGATAATAAAAATGTTAAATGTGCAAATGATGAAAATAGCAACTGTTAGTAGTTTCATGGTCTTGTTGAACTAGGTCATGCATCTTGACCGCTAAGATATAAGTGCATAAGTGTACTTACAAGCAGCTCATGGAGAATCATAGACTAGTTAATAAAGTTTAAAAAAAATGCTTTAATTAATGCGATAGCTATAAACATTATGTTGATTCGAAAAGGTGTTTCTTGCGTGTGTATTACATCTCCGAGAATTCGTTTTCAAAATTAATGATTCAAACAAACTTATAAAGCTTGCATATTGTGTGTCCAGTTTAAAACGAGATTCATGCAATCGTGTTTCTTGTAAACGTTCTAAAGGTACACATTTAAATCGATTTACTAATATGTGTATTTAATTCACTGATCTATAATATCAAATGTTGAAGATTAGAAGTAATGAGTATAAACGTCGCGTGTTTGAATCAATGTGGGCCAAACTGTGGACTCAAACAGCGCATCGTTCGAGCCAATCGGATTTTGCGATTTACCACTTTACGCTCTGTAATCAGCCACTCAACATTTGTGGAAAAAATGTCGACCATTATCCATGTGTTCAAAATGTATGTTTATTAATTATTTCGTATCTATTGACAGATTTAATACTAATTGAAGTTATCTCGCTAACAAAGTTACAGATTTCTCCCTAAATCTAAAGAAAATCAGGCACTGCTTAGTGTACCCTTACAAAAAAATAATATAAAATTACCAATTCAAGATGCTTAAAATGGCTGAATGTTAAAAATCTACGGTAATTCAAAAATCTGTAGAAAGTTCGTATAATTTAACTAAGCAACTGGTACTAGACTATTTTGTGTATCATGTTGTCATCACACTTAACAGATCTTGTTATTCCTACTCAGGCATTGACTAAGTATTTCCACTACTAGTTTTTATTACAAATCAGTAATAGCGACAAGAAGAACGAAACAACAATTATCCTTAAACTACTAAAAACAATTGTTTTTCCAGATTAATCTATTGAACATTGAGAGACTACTGAAACACGAGTTACATTTTACACTGGAAGTAAAAACATTCATATAACACGGATTTTATTTATACTTTACCTTTAAATCACGAAGCAAAGAAAATGTCATATAGTCGACAATAATAACGCTATTACGAAGTGATAAGCGTCGTAAGATTAGTTCAAACGATAAGCAAATGAAGTAATAACTATAATGTTAGATATGGTCACACTAACAATTGAGAAATATTAAAGCATCCTTGACTTTTTAACTGGATGGTTTGATTTGACTATAGCACCTGCCACATAGGTCCCATGACATAGTAACTATTTGTATTTACACCACGCACAACAAACAGGGCAAGGACAGTCGAAACTAAACTCGTAACCTGACATTGCGCTAAGGAAATGTAATCTGACATGTATTACCAATATGAGGGATATGAAAATTAAAGATAAACATTGTCGATATAGGATATCATCTGTACTATATCTGTTTATGAGTTATCTCTATCTACATTACGATATTACATTCAATGCCAGTAAATTTGAATTTGGCGTCTACATCTATGAAATGAAACTTCTGAGTGCGCCTCATCTACGGCGGTGGTATGAGAATAAATTACGTCATGTCATATCGGTTTTATTACACACACCGCGGCCGAACATCGATCAACGGCTGTTTGCTCACCTTGCTGAGTTTTCATGCAGTGCACGCCGACCTTGCCGAGCTTTGCGCGTATGATGCGGTCTGTTCCACTGAGGTAGATGTACCGCGTGCCCGCTATCGTCACGCCGCCGCTCGTGAGGAGTGATTCATCGTCGAAGCCCGACACAATCTTCCCAACCTCATCTTTTGATATCTTTGAACAACCAAATTACAGATACATTTCATTGTTTTTTTTGTTTAAACGTAAATTTATTTTTGGGTTGCTTTAAAATTTTAGCTCGCTTGTGAAAAAATAATTGGTAACCTGTCTAAAATTGTATAAGCAAAAATATCGCAACAAACCATAACCATCATCAAATCATAATAATCATAAATTTCGACATTGACATATATATATGTACATACACTTAATGTATACAGATATATATATCTATAAAAATTTATTTATTTTAAAGGAAGAAATTATAAATCAATATTACTTTATTATTCAAAACTAATTTGGCCACACACAACGGCAGCTGGTTTCCCCGTCTCAACATAAAATATAAACAAACATATTTATGATTCCAAGATGAGAACTGCATATCTATGCACTGCCCGTAGAGTAGCTCACACTGCAGCAGTGGATGAAAACAGAAACTGGTCTTTGTCTGCTGTTCAAAAAAACTGCTGAATAAATACTTGTCATACAAAAATCTCCAAACTTTACTCTTGGATGAGCAAATCAAAACAAACCACTCCTGTGACTTGCAATCAGCAAAGTGGAAAATAACAATATAAAATTGAACAAGTGAAGATAATACACAAATATATAAAGCTCAAAATTGGCAAATTACAACTGTTTAGACCTTGGCAGCTGAAGATACCACCTTGGCCAATTTCAACTTTTATACCCCCAATACATTGCTGCGTTTATGTAACGTCGTTGCAAATACAAGTTTTGCATGTCAATCAGAACAAAACCCTTACTGTATATACTATATAGTGAAGAAATATCTATGAAAAGTCCCAGATTTAGTTTTAATATAGTAAATTTCTATTATTTTACCATTTATCTTGAGGTATGTTGAAACGCACGTAGAACATAATACAGCCCTATATTGTAAAAATGAAAATAAAAGCAATGTTACTACAAATTATGCATGTCAAATGGTAAAGCCACTACTAGTCATCAACTACTTAGCAGTCAGTCATCAATCATTAAGCATACACTAAAACAACAAATACAGAAGAAAATAAGCCAGATGGGGGCAGCTTAAACATTCCATAATAATCAGCAGGCAACAGTACAATGGAGTTAACTTAGCCATTATGATTTTCAAGTTATATCATTGACCAACTTCAAAAAGGAGGAGGTACCTCAATTCGTCTATATTTACGCAAAAATATTTACTAATATTTCATACTTTAAAAAAATAATCATACACTGCTTAAAATAGTATTTTCGAGTAACACATTCCAAGATGACATTGAACAAGTGAATTATTATACTTGATGAAATAAAACATAACAAATAGTAACTAAATATTTATGATTTGACCTGTAAAGTCAGGTTATTACTAAAATTAATCAAATAATAATCAAAATAAGATAAAATGGTGATAAGATAAAAGAATTCAAGATATATATATTTATTATTGTAAATTCACTACAGATATGGTGTAATATCAATTGAAACTAAAATATCACCAGGGGCAAAGATGATACCTATAATTTTGTTCCTACATAAATATCAATACATGTTACACATACACAAAAAATTTAATGCTATGAAGCTGATAAATTAAATGCAGATTAATATGATCAACTAATAAAACATTAATACGATAAAAATGAGTATTAAATTATTGTTGATGTTACTGTAAATAAAAGTGGGTTTAATGTAGTATACAAGAAAAATCTTAAATAAAGTGGCCAGATTCTTTATTCTGGAGTGTTTCATCATTAACATTAATAATTTTAAGGAGTTTATGTAGTTCTACCTTAGGTATATATTGCGCATGTTGAGCAAACCTATTTACAAAGGCGTTTTATTGAAAAGAAGGTATTAGAGCAAAGATATCGACAACGTGTACTTTATAACCAAAGTCAAATACCGGCCGGCGATAGTAATTCTACACTTACTAGACAGTAGAAATACATAAATAATTCTATTAATACATGAAATGAAGTATACTTTTCCGTTTATATCACAAATTGTAGCTAAAAGACAGGAGCTAGCCTGCAAATTGCACATTTTCAATTCGAATTCGTCGCTACCACATGTCGCCATCTTGTCAAGTTGCCGGATTCGTCATCCACCCTTACCCAAAATTTTAAGCACTTTTTGGTACACAAAATATACACTAGGCGAACATTTCCGCACATTAATATACTAACAAATGTAAATCACTGAGCACATAATATTCAACTTAATGAAAAACTTACATCAAATCCCTCGGACTTGGCCCAGACATTTCCATCGTGACCGGCAATCGCAGCCTTTGTCACACATCTGGATGCCATTAACTGTTTATCGACATAATCTTGCCAGCTCATAATGATTGAGTTCGTATAATAAATTAAAACTAAACTTTGCTAAAATACGGTCTAGACCCCGCAACGAGCTAACGCTCCACACGAACAAAAAGCACTGCCGTTTCAAAATGGCAGCGTAGCCATAGACACAACAGGAAGCTCACTGCTACCAACATAACCCAACAAAAGTTGCATTCTCGATTTAAATTGTAGAACTTTATTTTTGTAACTAATAAAAAAATTTGCTTGACAAAAAACATGGTCTTCAATCAGTATAAAAATTTATAGCGATTAAATTTTAAAAGTATACCACTAATTGATACTAAGTTGTATATAATATGCGCCGTCGAAAACACACTTCCATTAAAAAAAAATTATAAGTGTAGCACATTATACAAATAATAAAATATCCATTGTTTTTCAATATATCCAAATGTGTACACCACCAATTGTAATGTCCGTATTTTTCTGTATATTTTTTGTCTTATGGTGTACAATAGTGTATTATTATTATTATTATTATTATCGTGCCACATATCTGCCAGGAGAATTGTTGAATTATTAATTTTTTCATGACATACGTATATATAGTCTATAGATACATAGTTCATTGCTTTGCTCACTTTCTGTTGATTTGTATATAGATAATTCATAAACACATGACATGATAGCTTGCTATATTAAAGGAGTTATTTCTGTTTTACAATTTTTTTAATGAGATATTGAATCTCATCAAGCAAACACCACTGTAAACCAGACTATTTAACATTATTTGAGTGGTAGATTTTATTCCTTATTTCACAATGAACCGTGACCAGTAACCTTGAGTTGGCCATATTTTTAAAAATTCCAAGGTGGACACAAGATATGGAACGTTACAATAAAGGAAGATGTTATTCTTGCTGATATTTATTTTCTTGCTGTTCCATAATAGAGATTTAACATAAATTACTGTAATAATATTATCCATTAACATTTCGTAATTTGTTCGATGAAAACAATAATGTTGCAACAGTATTGTCCAAATCAAATATTTAATACAATATTGTCAAAAACTTGATGTTTCTAACATCAGTATTACGTATAGGGTCTGCTATAATGAATTAGTCAATTAATTAAGAGTTCATTATATGTTTTCTTGGCATAAACATATTGTTGATATACAAATATTTCAGACAATAAGATATATCGTAGTTCTATAGCCTTAAATTGCATATCTGTAATGAATGGATTTTTATTCCTTAATATTACAAAGATTTTATTATATAAAAGGAATTATAAATTACGAATGCATTATGATAATTTACGAATGAATCATATTTAGATGCGTTCAAAAATAACTATCGGAGCTCATGCTATCCTTCTTTCTCGTTAGTTATTCTATATCGTTAGCTCTATCTCAAGCTGCAGTATCTGTCTAGATTTGTCGTATGGACTTCCGCCGTTTTATTTCCTATTAAATTATACGTATTCATCTTATTGCATTAGAAAGAAATTCTCGTATTTCAAGAATTTCAATATTTAAAAAAAAATTAATCATAATTGTTTGAATAAATACTATCATCTTCGGTATCTTCTGTGAAATTCCGAAAAAATAGCTTTTGCTAAACTTAACTTGACCTTGCTAGTTCTTTTCCGTTCAGCAACCGAGATTGGAACATGTCCTATTCACCTGAAACAAAGTAAGTTTAATTTATATCTTATTATACGATTGATTTGCTAAATACTTGTGTAAGAACCTGTTTATTATCAAGGGATACCTTGATTTGAGCAAGATTCACAATCTTCTGTAAGTGCTTGTTGAAATATCGTATTTTCCACGGTCGCCGATTGCCAACATGGCGCTGGCAGGAGAACATTATTACTCATTTGGTTTGGTGCACGTGTTTTTTATATGCAATTTATTTAATCTTTACCGCTTATTTATTTTTAAGAACTTTTTTCCTAATGTGACTTAATTCATGAGTTAATATAGAAATTCTTAACAACAATGAAATGCCAATTTGACAGCCCATACAATATAATGATTTTGCCTTATCATTTTGCTATGTAAGGATATTACTATAATAAAAAACAATATTATGGCCTGTAACTTATTTTCCAGATCGGAAGATTGGCCTGAGGATCCCAAGAATGGGCCAGCTAAGGAAGCAGGTAACTACGATGCCCCAGGCGAACCTGAAGGCGGCTTAGATACAAACTGGCATGAAGTGGTGGACAGCTTTGATGACATGAATTTGAAGGAGGAATTGTTACGTGGAATCTATGCGTACGGTTTCGAGAAGCCTTCGGCCATCCAACAGCGCGCGATTATTCCTTGCATTCTCAAACGCGACGTGATAGCTCAAGCCCAGTCTGGTACTGGCAAGACCGCTACGTTCTCCATTTCAATCCTGCAGCAGATTGATACTAGCATTCGCGAATGCCAAGCCTTGATTCTAGCGCCCACCCGCGAGTTGGCGCAACAAATTCAGAAGGTATTGCAAATGTGCTGTGTGATAGTGATTTTTTAGTTTAAAAACTGTAATGAGCTTATGTTGACAGTGACAATTTTTTAGGTGGTGATTGCTCTCGGTGATCATTTGAACGCTAGGTGCCATGCTTGTATTGGTGGCACCAATGTTCGCGAAGACATCCGTCAGTTGGAAAGTGGTGTACATGTTGTTGTGGGTACCCCGGGCCGCGTGTACGACATGATCACCCGTCGGGCCCTGCGTTCCAACTCTATCAAGCTGTTTGTGCTCGATGAGGCTGATGAAATGTTGTCTAGAGGGTGAGTAACTGATTAGTAAACATTTATTATTTCGACTGTAATAAAAAACCTGTCACAAATGTGTGTTCATCATAGTTAACAATAATCTCAACACTTTCAGGTTTAAAGATCAGATTCACGATGTATTCAGAATGCTTCCTGCTGATGTCCAAGTTATCTTGCTCTCGGCTACCATGCCCGATGATGTCTTAGAAGTGTCTCGCTCCTTCATGAGAGACCCAGTGCGCATTCTTGTCCAAAAGGAAGAGGTAAGCGCTTGCGACTCACATGTATATTTGTAAATATAAAAATACTTGAGACAATAAGATGCTTGTATTGGGTAAATGGATGATAGTTATAGTCATATATATATTATATGATACTTATATTAATAGTTTTTTAATATTGGCTTGTCCAATGTTTTGCTGACTAGGCACCCGATGAGAATAGTGTTACAAACTTGTAATTTGTACTTTTATCTAAATTGTGGCCATATTAAATTATGTGAACAAAAATTTAAATATCTTTTGAGCGGGACACTCACACTACGAGTGCAATTGAAGTGTGTTGCTTAGCAATATAATGTTACAGTACTTGCACATTATGGATTAATTTGTAATTATAGCCTCTTTTTGTTACAAGTAGTATATATGTAATGTAATACATACTTAACATGATATAATGTAAAAGTCATCCAGTCTGTTACGCTTTCATATTTAACCTACTAAAGCGAAATCATGTAAATTACTTATGGGGATAGCCTGACTGAAATGTGCATAGTATTTATTTAAAGAACACTTGAAACAGTTTTATTATAGGAATCCAAAGTTTCTGTACAATACACCTAAATTTTGACAAAAGGTGTAGATAGCAAGTAACAACCCCAGTATGTACTAACATTATACAATAAATGAATACCTAGTACTTGGGTTTTTTCTAAACAATGAGCTACTTTGTATATAGCATGTTTTACATTCAGAAACATAAAACTTCCTTTGGATATCATTCAATGTCAGAAATCTCTGCATAGTAGCATTAATAAAACCTTATTTGTCTCAAGTTAGTCATGGTGTGTGCATGTGCATACGTGCTGTGAATGGATTACAATTTTAGATGTAGTTTGAAATGTATTTATTTCATCGTCACATATAAATGCTGTGGTTTCATTTTAAAGTAAAATTGGTAGGAAACATATAAAATGTGGAAATATTGTAGGGAATATAATTTTAGAGTTGTAATAGTTTGTAGGAACAAAATGGAGGTGTTTTAAATATTGGTGAAAATGTTAGGTTAGGGTTCGCCTATATAACAGTTACACCACTCAACCTGTTTCTACCATGCAGCATTATTGCGCAGCCAAAATGATTGTCAATGACAAGACAATGCATGTACAATCTTCAATGAATACTATATAATTATAGTTAAAGACGTGGCACGTTGCAACACCTAGGCTGCACCACCATTTCCAATTATTGCAATATGAAAAATAAATCTCAATAATACATGTTTAAGCTGCAAAGTGAGGTTTCATATCAAAGTCTAGGATTAACTCTTTATCTACAAATAATCAATTTCTAATAATAATAATTTCTATACCTAGTCACAATCTATTTAGTTCTATGGCTATAGTACGGGTTAGTATGGTGATATTACTTTCAATAATCCAACAGTGTAATGCTATTAGAAAGACACAAAAGACCAATGATATGAACTAATAATGTTTATTTAATGAATTGTTTTTAACTTAAAACTGTTAATAAAACAAAAATGTGTGTGTGTGAAACATAATACATAGATGTTTAATCACTGGCTTTTCCAAGTCTACTCAATAATACGTCCGTTTGAGTTGACTTTAAATACTTTAATGATTTTACATATACTTAAGTTCATCTGTTTTTAATGTTTATATATTTAAGGTAGTAGGACATTTTTTTCAATGATGGATTTCTTGTCCAAAATTGAAATAAAATTTACGATAAAAGAAATGTTTAAAAGTTTGCTTTGAAAACACTGATATTTGTCTATGGCCATTATTGGATATTAGTTTAATGCTTAATATGTATAAAAAATTCTATGTTTACTCTCTACGTAACTGCTCAATTCCATTTTACTAAATGTAGGACACTGTATTGTAAATGCAGATCTCAATTACTAATTTTTAATGTGGCAAAAAACTTATCTTACATAAAGACCATTCATTGATCATTAATTTTGAAATAATCACTTGGTCTGGTATTTTTTCCTTACCCAACAATCATTACATTATATTTAACCTTTTGTTTTAGCTCACATTGGAAGGTATTAAACAGTTCTTCATTTCAATCGAGATGGAAGACTGGAAGTTGGAAACTCTTTGTGATCTTTATGACACTCTGTCTATTGCTCAGGCAGTCATTTTCTGCAACACCCGCCGCAAGGTAAATAGTTCTTTTCAAATAAAAGGATCTTTATTGTTTGTGGTGTTTGGTAGAAGGTACATAGTAGTGTAGATTCGTCCTATCATGCTTAATCACCCTTGCTCTGTAGTTGTTGTAGTCTCATAGGTTATGTATTTTAAAATGTTATCGGTCTTTTCGAACCGTAAACCATTAATGGAACTCACCTACCATTCATTCATTGTGATTGCCTTTTTAGAGTTCGGGTATTTAAATTCATTATACCAGTAATTTATCACATGATATATCAAAATGGAGCTTATGCCATCACAGATCAAGTGCATTTATAGTATTTCATAAATAACAAAATAATACTAGTGATTGTAATATTAATTACTAATGATTACCATGTTATGCATATTATGTATAGGTGGACTGGCTCACTGAATCCATGCACCAGCGTGATTTTACTGTGTCTGCCATGCACGGCGACATGGATCAGCGTGAGCGCGAGGTCATCATGAGGCAGTTCCGTACCGGCTCGTCCAGAGTTCTCATCACTACTGATTTACTTGCTCGAGGCATTGACGTGCAGCAGGTATCCTGCGTCATCAATTATGATCTGCCGACAAACCGTGAAAACTACATTCATCGGTATGTGAATTTAGCCTGTCTAAAAAATATAAATTAATTGTGAAATTCTGCATTGATTCAGTTACAAGTTATAAACATTGTTGCATTTCAGGATTGGACGAGGTGGTCGTTTTGGCCGTAAAGGAATAGCTATCAACTTCGTGACTGAAGCTGACAAGAGAGCACTGAAGGATATTGAGGACTTCTACCATACAACCATTACTGAAATGCCCAGCGATGTGGCTAACCTCATTTGAGGCGCCAACGCATTCCGGTTTATAATTTGTGTCCTGCATTCTATTGCGATATTTATACAGTGTGAGTATTAGGAGAGCCCTCCTAAGTACCACCCTGCTGATTTTTTTATTGGAACTCATTTTAATTCGATTGATAAACTTATTTTAGTTTAATTAATGAATACATTATACTATAATAGTCTTTAACAATATAAGTTTAATATACATAGGATTAAGACCGGCTCGGCCGGATGGCCCCCGTTCCGCGTAGATCTCTTTGCCGCCTGCAAAGAGGTCTGATCGGGTACTGGAGAGGCTATTTCAATCACAAAAGTACTAGAAGGAAATGAGGAAATGTATTGTATCTCTTTTTTTCCAGTTGTACATAATACGATTACTGTTTTTTTGTAATACGGTGAATAAATGTAATGAAATATCATTTGTATTGTTATTGACATTAAAACATAGCGCTCCACTCCCGATCGGAATCTTAATTTCGATGAAATGTACTCAATTGTAAAATTTTGTTTGCAGAAGATCTTCAAACTGAGCCTGTTGAAACCTACTTTGGACACAACTATGTGGAAATAATAAATCAAAATTTCCTCAATTAGTATATTACTTTCTTTCGACAGGTCCTTATTGCATCCTGTTTCCTAATACTGCTTTTGCATTTTAATTTTGATATTGTTTTCTACATGGTTTTTATGTTCATTACGAATTATTTATAATTTTGGAATAAATTTTGTTTTGAAATAAGTCGGAAGTTGGTGATTAAGGTTCCTATTTTAATTATTTAATTTTATTATTTGAAAATATTAGCTTAATATTTATTCATATTCTATTTTTAACCAGTAATAAAAGGGAACCGATCTGATTATAACCAGTTTTAAGTAATTAATTACCAGTTTATACTTTAAAATATAAGATGCAGAAGTAGATCTTAAATTATTTTATAAGTCTTATATAAGTTGCTTTATTCTAGGTCTATTCTCAAAAATATTGGTACAGCAATAAAACCTAGGGCTATAAATTACAAAATTCACTGACTACTCTTAATTCCTGATGATGAGGATTCCTTACATTCTTATTAAATATATGAATATACTTACATATTTAACGAAAATTAGAATTACTATAATAAATAATTGGAATATTAATGTAGTGGAAATTCTTCTCGCACGTTTCTAGCTTGGCACGTCGTACCGTGCCTACTTTTGTAGCATTATCTTCTATTATAAATGAAATGCAGTTCTGCTTATACAATGTCTGTGCGTAATTTGGTAATTATTAGATAATACTTGCATATTGTACATAATCAGTTGAAATACATAACATTGTCATGTTTTATCAATAAAAAGTATCATAAACCACCTAAATAACTTTTCTTCTGTATCTGGGTTCACAGTAGGTACCCGAAATTATTTTATTATTTCGACCCTATCCCACATCTTGTTTGATTACTGTACCAAACGAAATAAATGACAAGTTATGATCGATCATAAAGGACTAGTGTAATAAATCAGTAGAAAGATTTTACTAATTCCATCATCCAATGGTGGTTGCTTGCACAGACATTCCATGATTGTTGATTTATGTAATGATCTTTATATATACTAGTGAATGCATACCATGTGAACAGATTATGGATTCTAAAACCAGAACAACGAACATCTATACTAGAAGTCCGCTTACAAGGCATATTGAAGAATAGTGCAGTGCATAGCAGAACTATGATTGACAAGGTTTTTCAATCGCACATCCTAATCGTCTATGAAATATCAACGACTAAACATTCAATATCATCAGTAGACATTATGACTACAAGATTAACGCCCGACACTATAATTACTTAACAAACAAGTTTAGGTTTAAGTGTTAACCACAGCGCATATAAGGAGTCATCTCATGCCTATGATGCGGTTTGACGTGTCCAATTCTACGATTAGTTATTAAAGAGGACAGAAGTACTGACCCTCTTGTAAAGCTATGAATCTGAACACGGTATTATAATTTACCAAAAAAGCTGAAACGGGCCTAATGATAGGGATACACTGATGAAAATTAATCAGTAGGCAGCATAATTTTCAAGCTCCAAACGAACTGAAGCGTTAATGATATTACGGAAAAAATTATAAAGATAAAAATCATTTATTAGTTCTAGTGAATGACTGAATTGTTAGTTTTTAAAATAGCCTATGTAAAAGCCGGCATGAACTAACTAGGTACTACTTACACAATTAAAATACTATCTATCGCCATGTAGTTTCTAAAATTATCACTCGTCTAAATATCAACTCCGCTGTGTAGTGTGTTCTTGGTTTAAAATTTAACATTCAAATACCTTTAGTACCTCTAGCAGCTATCAACATTTATAATATAAATATCAATAAACAAATATAGTAGTAATTCTCGCTGATATCTCTCCTCCAGTGTAGGTGATTAGTAAATTATTGAATAAATAATAACCACTTTCATAGTTACAACAATTTAAGGATTTAGGTATAACAATAATACATTTTTTGTGTATTTCTCTTAACATATTCTTATATTTTTGAAACAATAACAGTTTTAAACATTTAAATTACATCACAGTTTTGATGAAATAAAGAAATTTCATAATCTTACATGCTAGTCAGGTGTCTAAGTACCCTAGTCATATTAACAAATAAATTAATATCATACCTCTGGTAATATTTCTTTTCACTACAATAAAATAGATCAAAACCTTGAATAAATATCATAAAAACGCAAAGACAAGAATCAGTAAAAGAACAGACACTGGGAAGATAATATAAACTGTCATCCGAGGATGACAAATAGATATCAGAATTGAAGAATTGTCTTCATCACTCCTTAAACCATCCTTTGTAGGCACCTCAACAATAACTAGCTCATCACTAAAGAATTCTACATTGAACTCACATTCAGTTTTATTAATACATACTTTAAAATCAGACATATTAGCGTAATGGAATGTTGGCTTATAAATGTCAAAAATTGCATGGATATCATTTTTTACAATATCATTATCACTATAAAAAATATAATAATAGTACCCGTCTACTAGCACATCATGTACAACCTTAAGTGTAGTAGTTTGTTGCAAGTAATTTGTATTATTGCAAAGAATTGAATAAGGAAAAAATTCATTCATTAAAATGTTATCATGATAACATTCATGTAAACTGTTCTCGAAACTGGAGACTGAGCTGTCCTCCACAACATTCGTAGAGGTATTTAAAGCATTTCCTCCATGGTGTACACCTGCATCTAAAACTGTATTTGGGTTATGCAAAGGAATTCTGCTTGTATCTCTCTTATGTTTATATGTAAGTGGTTTAGATGTGTCTGCTATATTTTGTGTAAGAACTTTTTTAACTTCTTGAGACCATTGTTCCGCAGCATTATCCTCCGAGGGGGTGGATGGGCTGGAGGTTTGTAATAGCTTGGTATTTGGGTTTTGCAATGTCACTAATACATGACCTGGCCTCTCTATTAATGGAGGATCTTTCTTCAATCTATCCCCTTCTAAAATTCCACATGTGTTTAAAATTTTCTCCCCTTTCACAACTAAAATCTTTGAGCCTTCATACCGGGAACAAGCTTTGAGCTCCACAGTAGCACCGGCAAACAGGTAAAAACCCCAATATTCTAATGTATCATCTGGCAATGTCATGGATTTCTTTAGTGTAATATGTCTTCTTGTCTTTGATAGTTCTGGTCTACCTCTCATTTGGAATGCATTAAAAGAAGTATTCATTTTTAGGGAATGTTTTTCACAAAAAATTGACGATTGTCCTTTGTGGATTTGTATAACATCTGAATCTGATATCCTGTACATGACATCAGCATATCTAATATTCCTCAAATACAGGGGTAAAACAATTAAAATAGTAGGTAAAACGGCAGTAAGAAGACAGAATATTATAACTCTTTGTGATCCATGCATCTTACTGCCATCTGAAAAAATAAAAATAAAAACTGTTTAAATAGCAATATAAATATAATCCGGTATCAGCATGCACAGAAAACTAAAAATTATTTCTCTATTAAATAACAATTTTTAAAAGTAGTATCTACATAATGAATTCCTAAAGTATTTACACATGAATAATATTTAAAATAATTACATATTACGGACACAATACACTTTGCAATGTTTCCAATTTTATCGTGTGAAGTTATTCAGAACAAAAAACCGAATTTTATAGGTTTATAATACTACGTTGAAATTTTAGCTCACCCATACTTAATATCACCAGATTAGATTTTCGCAGCAAATTTTGAGGTTGAGTCATTTACTACTATAGCTGTTTGTTTACTTTACATTTTTAGCCTTTTCTTAGTAACTACATCTACAAGTAAACATTAAAATAGATTAAACGGTGTTTGACTAGAGATAGACGAGATTATAACAATATTGACTTAATTGACATATGACATATTATGGTTTTCTTACCTATAATTTCACAACCTTAGATTCTCAGAATTTTCTTTTGTGCATATCCTTATGTATTGAGTTATGCTATCCAACGTTCTTTTACTTTTAATAAACTCACACATTTATTAAAAAGCGTTTGTGGGTTCTTTGGCAAGAATTGAAATTATGTTTTGATTATAAAACGGCTATATACTTGCAGTGATTTTAACAAAAGTTGATATTATGATCGTTAAATTAAAAGGAAGAGAAGTTATTTTAAATTTGTGTTATTAGACTTGCGTGAATATAGTAGTAATTATAGCGGGGGTAGTATTACTTGACATATATGTTTTATTAATTAGAGGTAGAGCAGTTATTTCGATTACATTTGATAATCGACAATAATTATCCTTTGTCGGCTGATTTTACGGGAAATGAGACGTATTGAATAAAGATATGAGTAGACGCACTGAATTCATATCATTAGAGCATTTTTTAAAGACTTACGCATGGGACAATATTTGTTTAGGTATTTTATAGACACATAGTCCACGTACCAAACATAATTTGTATAGGTACCTATTTTAAACCGTAATCATTAAATGGCGATAAGTATATTAGAGTAAGCAATTCTTACTTGCAGATAATTATTTTGATAGTTTCCAAAATAACTTACCGTTCTCTTTATTGTGAATCGATGTATATAATGTACTATAGTACGAAGTACTAGTCACCGGTTTTAATTTATGGCTCATTTTTAGTTTTATTCACACTATATTTTGCTATGAGATTCCTACGGCAGTCCAGTAACAATTATTATTCTGAATACAATGTACACACACGTATTGGACCTGATGTGCGATAAGGTTATCATATCACAGGGTCGTCGCATTGCTACAATTGCTACTATGTTGCTAATAAAAATGACAAATATTTTATGTAGATACACTACATAGATTACATATTACGTACTCCAAATTTAAATAATGTGCGCGTTAAAGTGATTAGTATCAATTCTCATGAAATTGAACAACATGTTTGATTTTCAGTAGTTTTCTATTTTCAAATTGTATTTTACGCAACAATATGAAAATCTCTTGTTACAGTTATATATTAAGCCAAAAGTTATTCTATAGACAAAAATATATTCATGTTAAATTCTAAAATTGCATATAGTAGATACTACATCTACAAGCGTTCTACCTTATATGTTTTCAATATTCGTATGTTATAGCATTTTGAAGAATAATGTACAAGGTTTCTTTCGAATTAGAAATACAAAATAAAGACAAATACTTGCGAAAACTCGTTGGTCCTCCCCATAACTTTACAAGTTACGTAGAAGGAGACCATTGTAAATGTCTAGTGATTTAGATTTTTGTCTTGCACATCGGGAGTTCAGGCACGCAGCTCTGAATTTTGTTAAGGTA
>DWDZ01000002.1:0-19090 GCA_018245715.1 Passova passova rudex
TCACTTATATTGGTGTAGGTACTCGTATGCCTTTATGACTGTGAAGGTTAGGTTATTATGATATTTTGTTAGTATATCTGTCGCACTACCGTTATACATCGTTTGTAATTTGAAAATATTGACAGAAACGTCGATTTTGGTGTAGAATCTGTGTTTATCATGAGCAAAGTAGGGAATATAATCTCATACAGTTTCCATTAAAGTTAGCCTAACGATTTATTAAAGGACACAATTTTAATAACGGCTTATTTTTGCGATATCCAGAATGTCATTCCGTATGACAATTAAAATGAAAACGTCAAGCCCAAAAACGTTTCATGAAAATAATGAACATAAGTATAAATCCAAATTAAATGTTATTAGCAACTTAATAGAAATAATAATTATTATTTTTATTAAGATCAAAAATAAACATTGCTTTTAACATTGCACAATGGTAATTATCACGAAAGCAAAGCCACGGGCAATAGTTAGTTAACAGTTAAAGAATGCGTTTTATGACTCGTCATGATTCCTTTAAATACTAGAGGCATCGTGAAACAAAATTCGACAAATGCAATTTTTGTACGAGTATATAATAATAATTTAATGACAATATGAAATGTTACGACCGCAAAACTAGAATGCATCGAATGCATCAATTATAATAAAAAATTGCAACGTCGAATTTCGCAGGAAAATATGCGGCGTTATGCGAATAATACCATTTTTTCTTAGTATATCGTAAAGCAATCTATCGATATCTAGTCAAGTAACAGCTCAGTTGACTATACAGTCAGAACACTGGGATTAGATAAATATGTAATACATTCTGAAAATCAAAGCGATCTATTGATATTCTATCTATCCATTGTTTGGACGCAAATGTAACACGAATTAAAAATTAGATATGTAGACATGAATTTATGCTTTAGTATAGACCTATATATAAATACGTACTTAAAATTAAATTAAAAATCATCAAGGTCCGTATGGGTCGTAATGAAAAATGAGCTAACACTGATTAAATGCAGGTTGGCAGACTTAGTACACATAATATAAAATTAATCAATTATTTCTATAACTTTCATGAATTTTTTTTTTTTTACACTAGAACATACAAAAATTCGTATATTTGAAGCAATATCTTGTGATAGTATCAATCTAAAGCTTACGATACGCTTTGCGAACATAAAAAGTCGACTTTATGCACGCTGTTATTTAACATGTCGTAGGGAAATTATGTTATAATATTTTTGGTTTATACCGTTAATAGTAAATACAATAGCTTGTTGTATATTATCTGCATAACGCCAAAAGAGAAAGGAAAATAAAATAGAGATCTGCTTAAAACAACGTGTAAACGATTCATATCTGTTAGGGACTGTTGTACCCCCGAACATTATATGCAAAACTAGAATAAACAAATATATAGAGATATACATTCAAACTAATTTCATTGTGAAAAGGCATCTGGGCTATTAAGAGATCGGATTAGTGTATACTATAACTTAACTATGAGAACGTTATAAAAATCGAACTTTCATAATAGTGATGGGAGATATCAAATTTTAAACAGAACTCTAAAAAGTGTAATGTTACAATATAAGTAAAGTGAACGGAGAGTGAGAGAGTGCACTCACCTGGGGCTCCCAGAAGTACATCGGGAGGTTGCTGACGCGCGACTCGTTGCGGTTGTTCATTTGTTGCATCCAAATCAGATCGGCGGACGGTGCCGGTTGGGTCCAGAGCGAATCCTATAAGAAATTACGTGGTACATTCACAGTACATATAACGACCGTTTCGACACAAAAAAAAAACTCCTAAAACAATTCCATTCGAATATTTTGTAACTACATTGTAAAACCTTTTGGAACGTCATATCAACTTCCTGTGTCGACCTTTGTCTCTAATGTCAGTATAGAATAATTAGTGAAAGGACGTCAATAACACTTCCACTTAAACCGCCCTCCCTCACAAAAATTTGTGACTTAAGCCAGTTGTCAATTTTACATTTCTGTCTGTTCAATACAAAAAAAAAACCACATTGAAACAAAAAAGGAGCAGAATAAAAAAAATATCACTTAAACATCGATGTAGATACTTCAATGGCGGTCTAAATGTGCGTTGTATATTATCGTACTCCGTGTGAGGTAAAAAAAAATATTATCGTTACTGTTAACGTTGTTACGGTTATGGTTTCAATGTTAATATATGAAATGAAGAATATTAGGTACAAACAGTGTTACTAGGTTTTACGCCACGCTTTCACAATACTTTGAATGTCCAAAAATAACGCGTGATAAATAAAGGGCATACTAGAAAGCTGTATTACAGCGTCAACTTAATAATGCAGGCGGACCTAGATGTTAGCGTCTGCAATACCAGCGAATAATACTCGACAATTAATATAGCACGCGATCGATATAACATCGATTCGTGTTCGAGATACTTTAACCAGCAGTGTATGACGTCAATGCTGCAAGCTGAATAGATACTGCAATATCGTGCAATCAGCTGGACATTGTCGAAAAGATGTCTTATTATGGCTAATTAGCTTTTACTGTACTGTCCGTTTAATCAGTGAACGAGAAAAAAAAGAAAAAATACGAACCAAATGGAAGTAGTTAAAAATCAAATTTACCGGATTATGGGTGATGACGCTCAGCTCCGCAAGCATTTTCCACGTGGAGGGCTTGTTATAGAAATTATGAATGATTTAATTATTTACAAAAACAACTTAAATTTAACACTAATTAGCAAATGATTAGAGACGGGCCGAGTACAGGTTATGCCGAGAAACGGCGGAGTCAAGTATTCGGCAGAGTTACTCGGTATTGATTCATGCAGGTTTGTATCGCGAGAAAGTGTATAAACATTGTTTCAGTACATTGTTTGTACATGACATTGGATATTGATCTGCAGAGGCTGCAGTGACTACGGAAAGCTAAGATGTACGTTAATTGCGCCTGTAAATTAGATTATTCTATACTGACTCCGCAATCGAGGCATTCGAGCCATTAACACTAGATAAACAATCACCGAGTGTGCCGAGTACCGAGTTCTTAAGACGTACTCGGCCCAACCCTACAAATGACATTCGAGGCGGAACATGCCGCCTAATCTTGTAAGCAATTACACACTACGCACCACAAATAATACCGATGACACAAAAGGCAAGCGTGACACAAACAAGCGAGTACGGTAAAACCTACTATGTACGCTACAATTAAAGCGCGCGCGCGCGCGCACACACACACACACACACACACACACACACACACACGAGCGCGCGCGCGCCCGCACGCACGCGCACACACACACACACACATATACACACAATTCCATAAACGTTACATGTCCATAAATATACACATATACGTACACAGACATACGAACATGCTCGTTCTGACGATTCTCGAATACATACATAAACTATAATATTCATTGATCTAGGCAGAGCCAAAAATCATACTATATACAGTTTTCAAATTATTGAATTGATCGTTCACATCGTTCATTTCTCTTTGGTTGGCAGTAAGAAGTGAGTGAAATTAATAAATGATGCGAATAAAGATGATAAGAAAGCAAAACAATCTAGCCCGTCATAGAACAATCAAAATATTACAGTGCAGTTTGGTTGAAACGTGCGCTAAGAGACCGCTAGCGGAAAACATCGCAAAAATGTTGGACAAAAACCAAACAGTAAACCATTCGGTTTCAACAAAAAGAAATGAACAATATTGAATTGTGCGCCATCTTAAACACTCAATAACAATTATATTAGTACTGACAACAAAATAGCGTGACATACTCTGTTTATTAGTGTTTTAATGGTTAATAATATTAATAATGCATATCGATTTGCTTAGTAGTTGCCCAATATAGGATAGGTACTGCCTCCGACCCCGTAACCTCTGACAAATGATATTTTCCACTTCTTACTGAACCACTTCTTATTGAATCCAACAAACGCTTGGATTACGTCAACTCGATATGTATCTACACTCAACAATTTTAAAACGACTAAGTGGGGAGATACATCCGAATTTTAAAGTTTGGTGTGTAAGTAATGACTAATGTTATTGTACAAAACCAATGTAATTCTTGACACCTCGTTATAGAATCTACGGCCATTTTTGAGAATTTCGTCGTATATTACTGTTTAGTAGAAAATTACTACATCTGTTCCAATCGACCAGCAACATCGAGCGTCTAAGATAACATACAACTGCGGGCGTAGCCAGTATGAAGAGAACATAACAGCACCAAGGGATACGACTCAACATCGTGTAATCTACGCGCGAGTCGAACGGATTGCATTTCTCAGTAATTTTAAATAATCGTTAATTGCTTACGGAATATTATATCCACAAATCATTATTTCTAACGAGATATTTTATATAAACAGACGATATGACATGTTATTGTTTTAAATATATATATTTGCAGAATATTCAAATATTGAATGTTTATGCGGTTAATTTTGAAATAATTTGTAATGCATAAAAGGAACTATCTGCATAAGAATCGAGTAATGACAAATTTTTGAGAAAATATTTTATACTGTATGATTTATATTACAAATATTAAAGATTACACTATCCTCTGGCTGCGCCCATACTACGTATTTTCATTAGATGGAGCAACTTACATCTATTGCCATCCCTTGTCGAGGGCGCGAGTCGTAAGAGGCCGTCATCGGATACTGTGGTAGCATATCCTGAGCAAATATATTTGTATGAAATGCAGTTCACACAAACACACACTCTCCTGTGTACTTTGGTCAATGGTCTCAGTGTCAAAACTGCACACGATTTTATACTTACTTATTTATTTTTATATACGATTGTCGCAGTACCTACATTTTGTGTTCCTATAACGGTTGAACCTGTGACCTCGCCACCCACCGTCATACCCCTCCTCGTTATGAAGATCAGATATTGCGAGGGTTAAGAGTTTTTAACGTCACGTATACATAGGAGACAATCCTGACTAAGATACGAATGCGTGGATTCGATTAGTCTCCGGGTGTCATTAAATACATATCTATATAATAAGTGTTATATAGTACGTATTGCCTAATTAGAAATCAAATTCGCTTGGGTATCAATTATTATTATTGATATTATTATTAATATGACACCACCTCCGAGTTTATACACTTTGTATGCAAGAATCGCAGAGCGCAAAACAGTAAGGGCGATGCAATAGTAGTGACAAGCATTTATGACAAATGTGTGTATCTACCCAAAATGTAGTAAATATTAGTGTTAGATATATCACTAAGCCACAAACTCAATTAGAAAATCAGTTTTGTTTATATGGTACTAAGATCGCGGCTCGGGGATGATTTTAATTTTTAATCTTAATTTATATTACTTTTGACTTGTCTGATTATGGATTTAATTATTCTGTAATTTTTTTTATATTATTCATTCATATTTATACTAATGAACTTTTTGTCCTAGCCTTTTATTTACATCAATCTTAAAAAAAATATGTTTATAGTCACAGCCCGTTAGTTACAAAAAAAAAAAACTGTTAGACTCGAAACAAGCAGGGTTCATGATAGAACGGTTCCAAATCTTCTGCACTTCTGCCTTCTCCACGTAGACGTAATGTCTTCGTACGTGGTACGATCGCTAAACTGATAAAGAGATGACTTACCAATTGTATGAATGGTACAACTGGACCGTACGTTCCGAGGGGGCGCATGTGGGGCTCACAAGCGCGACGCACCATCAGGCTGGGGCTGAAGAAACCCGCCCTGTACCAGTTGTACATCTCCTTGGACGAAAAAGGCCCCTGGACAACTTTCTGTTAAAACAAAACATCATTAGCATACTCGAAACACGCTAGAACAAATAACACTTTCAGTGCCACAGAAAGATCATCACCTCCGGATCTTCATAGTACCACGCGTCCACCAAGTTGGAATCTGGAGTTATTGGCGGCGGGCCCTGCTGCATGTTATAAATGGAACCAAACGGTCCCTGAGACGCCGAGTGTTGCAAGGGATGCATCTGATACATGTTGCTCTGGGCACTGGGATTGGGCAACTGCATATCGTTGGATGGCATCGGCTAGAAACACAAAGAGACTCGGTAAGGTAAGCTTCTGAGGACTGCAAGTAGATACTTGGATAGGTAACGTCTTACCGATTGATTACTCTGCCCCATGAAGAGCGAAGCATTAGCCACATTGGCGCCCGGTAATATCGGCATCCCGCCAGTCGGCTGATAGCCTAAGCGCGCTTGCATCCCGGGATTAGAAATCACTTGAGAAGGAACAGCTCCTTGCATAGGCATCACTAATCCTGTATTAGTTGGAATGTTGAGTCCCAATGAAGAATTCAGCGCTGAATTGTGCACACCAACATTTTGGATCGGTGGATTCATTGGAGTTGGCATTCCAACATTGTGCATCGGTTGCAGTGGACCTTGGGGACCGGGCAATTGTAATGTTGGTGCCCCTTTCATTCCTAAGCTGTGACCTGGTACAATTTGACTTCCGAACTGAAGCTGTAAGTTACTAGCCATTTGGTTTTGTATTCCCGGATTCAATGATGGATGCATGGGGATCATGATTGACTTTTGCAATTTAGAATCCTCCAGGTTCAAGTCGAACATCTTGTCAACGATGCTCTCATCTGATGGTTCACGAGATTCACTGGATGGAAAGATAAAAGCAGTGAATAGTTTGCCGAATAAGGAAATATTGACAACCCAAAATCACTTATTAAGAACTTACTTGTCATTCGGATTCATTACATGTAGCATTTGCAGCAATCCAGAATTGCGGTGTTGTCTCACAGGTGGTTCAATTCCGCAGGCACCCAGGTGTTGATGTTTTTGACGCAGTCCGTGGTCAGGCGCAAGCATCACGGACTGATACTGGTTGCCGCTCTCATCAATGGTGTCAGTCAATTCAATATCAGACCTCATGAGAGTATCAAAAGCCTTGCTCTCTTGGAATTGATTCACAAAGATGTTCCTTTGACTTGCCTCCTCGCTAGTAGACTCCTTAGCTTCTGGTGAAGCAGGCTTATCCTCTTTAGCTGATGCTTCCTCAAATACTTCTTCATCTCTACCAGTGCCTTGTTTGGGATTCAAATTGGTTCCTTCAGCGGCCCCAGACGAACCAGCCTAGAAATTTACGGTTTTATAATATTTTAATTTATTTTTA
Source organism: Passova passova rudex (assembly GCA_018245715.1). Taxonomy (NCBI): domain Eukaryota; kingdom Metazoa; phylum Arthropoda; class Insecta; order Lepidoptera; family Hesperiidae; genus Passova; species Passova passova. Next base: position 7,168 of record DWDZ01000002.1, read on the forward strand.
TTATAGAGTTGTCTTTTATACCATTAGGGACTATAATTAATATAAAACAGAAATTATATCGTGGAATTGATATTTATATAAGTCATTTATATCGCCTCACCTTTATGAACTTGGAGTCACCGGTATCAAATTTATTCGCGGACATTTTCTTAGTTTTTTCTGATGTCCACCATTCATCCGTAACCTCTTCAGCACTTTTCGACGGAACAAAGCTTCCATGGGTATGCGAGCGTGTCAGCGCTGAAAGTATGTATTAAATAATAAGACTATCTACATGTAGGACAAAATCATAACTTGTAGCTAAAAATCATAAAGTAGCGCCTTACGGAAAGAGGTTTCTTGATTCTTTGGCAGATTAGAATCGTCATGACTATATCCATGGAACGCTCCAGATGAATCGAACGATCCGGCGCCAGCTTCAGCGTTGTCAACAGCCCTATGAAGCAGATCAATTAGTTATGACGAGAATTATGTGAAGTTTTGCAATAAGTCCCAATTATTGAAAACATATATAACATACCATTCGGGCAAATTTTCCTCGGTATTTTGGGGTTCGTTGCCGACCCATGTGCGGCGGTTGGTATTCCATGATTGTTGTCTTTCTTGATTTGGCCGTTCTCCCCAATCCCGATCTAAAAGAAAGGTGTACACTGTAAATCACTAATTATATAAAATCGATATTTTTCTAAATAAACTTATTATTCCATCCATCCAACATTAAATATGATATTTTCTAACCCCACTTATCCCCTGCCGGACGACTCCTCTGATTTTCCATTGAACGCCATTCGTCACTTTCTTCGCGAGCATGAGGTTGTCGCCAGTTAGTATTATTATTATTCGGCCGCCTGCTTTAAGAGAAATTAATTATATTTAGAGGGTTAAGTAGTGTCTCAAAAAATGTGACATTCACGATATAAAATATGGTCATTTTACATGTGGAATTGTAGTCTCGAAGTTTAAATATTTTGGAGGCTAGGTAAAGGCATAGTCACAAATATAGTCAACGACCACACGGATTACAGAAATAAAAACACAGTTCTAAACTAATATATAGAACTGCGAAATAAAAGGTAAGGATTTGCTAGACCGATACCTTCGGAAAATTTTATTAGGATTCCACTCAGATGGTTCGCTGGTGGTTCTGTTCTGAGTGCTACCACCGTTACTGTTATTCCAAGGTCTTATCGTGGCCTCCTCTTCTGGTCCGGTATTATACATTGGCATTCTTGTACTATTCATATGCCACGAGCTGTTGCCCCTGAAACTATAATATATGAATCACAGGGAGATATTTTGTATGGAATGGAACGAATAGAAAGTTCGTTCATGAACCTACTAAGAGAACAAAATAAAGCCCAGCTCTAAAATTATTTCCTCACCTCCCGAGTGGTTGACGTACAAACGGCATTCGTGACCTCCCACGGGCCTCCAATCCGCCCCTCACGCTTCCCCCGCGGTTCATGGTGTATCTTTCTGGTGACGCAACTACCCCGATAGGTGGCCCACCTCTGGTATCCCGCTAAAACGCAAAATATCTTTAATGTTGAACAGCAATATCACTAGACAGATCAGAGGACACAGTAGAAAGGATTACGAAAAATCTACTTACTATGTCCTCTTCAAATGTATTGTGAAGTGCAAAAGGCGGTTTGCCTCTCGGTTGATACAATGTGTCAAATTGTTTTAATTCTTCCGGAGACTGTGATGATCGATCATACAATGCCAACATTTCTTCTCTGCCATATCTGTGAAATAGTGGACTTTGAACACGATTACGACGAAACATTGAGCCCTACCGGGGATGTTGAAAAATTAAACACCATTTTCTGTTCTAAAATGTTTAATCTCCTAAAGCTTATTTACAGATAGAACGTCTTCTGTAATGTTTCTTTAGAGAAACATTGACACAGTAAATATAATGTGCTATTAAAAATTAACTGATGATTCAGCCTTCTAACGAAATTTTATACAACGTGACATGGTATTAATCATTTATGCTTTTTTGCGTAAGTAGGTACGTCGTTACAACCTCCAAACAAGTTGGAACTAGAAAGAAGTTGCGATCCCAATTCATTGAGCGAACCATCCATACCTGTTTATATCACATCCAAATATACATACTACAATCGTAACCTCATCAAAACAATACACAGTGCCCATATTGTAATATTACGTGCGCAACTTCAAACTGTCCGTCGTAAAATCGAACAACAATTTGTATATATTTCAGAATAATACGAAACATCAATTCAAACAGTTATACAGGTTCGTATATCATGTTTTTATTAATTACGTCTATACCGTTAGTTAGTTATAAAGACATACAGAAACAGATAATAAACGTGGTTAATGTAATCACTACATAGTATAAAACAACGTCGCATTCTCTGTCCCTATATGTCTATGTATGCTTAGATCTTTAAAACTACGCGACGGATATTGATGCGGTTTTTTTTAATAGATAGAGTGATTCAAGAGGAAGGTTTATATGTATAATAACGTTCATTATATAGTAGAGAAATACTGTTATAATTTGTATGGCAAAACAATGTTTGCCGGGTCAGCTAATATAACATAAATGAAATACACCGACGTCGCAAAATGTTCACCTCGAAAGCATACCTGCCTACAGATTATAAATCGATACCGGATCGGGTGAAAAACAATACAAACATTACGTAAAGCTCGTTCAGACGTCCCGTTCGCGTTGCGTCAAATATTAATTAAAACTTTTGACCCGTGCCAGCATTGTTAATGGAAAACATAGAAAACACTTTGTACACGATATTGCGTGAAAAAAGACGGATCAAAAGGATATTTACAAAACCACGTACTGGAGACTATTTTAACTTCGCAAGTTGATTATATCCATCTTGGCAATTAAATATTTGACAACAATATTAAATATAACTTTACATATAGATTTAACAAACAAATGTAGCATAATGCCTTCTTGTTCTGTTCTTCTAAATATTTCCAGAAATGTTCTTTTTTACGTTTTGTCTTCACTGGTCTTCGGGAATATTACGCGTGCAGGTGTTCTTGCGACGGAGTAACGTTACAATCATTCCAGGCAGGACCGGAAATCACTCGTACTCTTCCCCGCTGTCATATCAGGCCGAGCTCTTGTAGATTGCAAGATGACAATAATAAAATAATAAAAACATATATGTGGTGTACATTTTAGCTTCAGTAAAACCGAAAACGCTAAATATCAATCATCATTGGATTAAGTGTACTTATATAAATACCTAACGTAATTTTTCGGCTTATTAATATTTTAAGAACATTGATATTTAACGATTGACATCAGTTTCATTTGAAGGGAAAAAATAGTACAACACAAGTCATGCCAACATCATCATGCTAATAATTCTATACTTCATGCTATGACGAGAGTATTTACAAAATACTTACCTTCCCTGTGTACGTGTACGCACAACGACGCGAAGCAATCGGCTAATGCCTCGAACCATTCTTCAAATAGCACAGATACTTACATTCAAAATATATGAAGAATGATGAAGCATTTCAGACGAAATTTCAAGTCTTGTTCACATAATTACCGTCTGAATTTTTGATACAAACACAACTTCTTAATTCGAAATGTTCCAGGTTCATGCAAGTTCATATTGAGATTCGTCGTGGAACGAGATTGCCAAATTCACAACTTCTTGTCACTACGTTGATTATACGTTAAGGATGAAAATTACTAGATTATCAGTTCCTTTGTAATTTTCTACACTAGTAAAAAGAGCCCTCGTTTCAGATATTACAATCAATCATTGATTTTTGTTTCATCAGAAGCTGTGCCTTCAAAACTTTATACCGTCGAGTTTCGCTTTGTATCAGGACAATAGTCATAAAGTCATTTTTTAATATATGTCAGTGCGTTATAAGAATTACTTCTCGCCCCGACAAGTGCCACTTTTAACTAAAGTCTGTGTAGGAGCTATCTCTAGTAACGCTTGCCGGGAATGATGGGTATGCTTGTTAACAAAGTTTGCATCTCCGCTGACCCGAGACACCCACTCGTCATAACTAGTCGATTTCTATAAATTTATCTTACGGATCGTCTGTTTAAGGTCTAGTTGTGTTCGCCAAAGATTAAAAAATTTCGTCCTTTTAAAATGTCCAAAAATCTCCTCTAATGATTTAATGTTCTCTTGACGAAGTTACCAATAACCAATTGGTATTTCTCATGCTCTAAACTTATCAGTTTAAAGATAAATATTAAATATTTCAAAATCATAATAATGATCATCGACCTTTTTCATTTATCAACGTTGGATATATGGGTCTCTTGAGATTTATGGCCATAGCATGTATGTTAGTCAAATCCGAGTCAACATATTTAACACACATTGAAGGTATGTAGATATATAAATCGTAATGTTTTCATTAATCATCATAGCACTGTATATTGTAACTTAGAATGCACATACCTAATAACTTAATAGAGTTGAAGATGCGTGCCCAGTTTCGACTCCATGCCCGCGAACAGAGAGACTGAAATGCAAACCTAGCTAGGCTAAGCACTTTAAAATTTATTTCATAACTTTGTCGGTTAAAATTAACGCAAAACAATAATAACGCATTAAATAAAATCAGCATTTAGTAAAATACAGTGGCATCAACAACTTTGTTATAACCTATTTAATGCAACAAAATCGATTTCAAAACATAAATAACAAACATTGTGCAAGTAATAGAATATTTCAAATAAATCAAAAGGGCAGCCTCGTTTATCCAACTGACATCATATTTCAATACTTAAAGAGTCGTTGGATACTAAAGATATTATTACTGTATTTATACTATTATAATATCAATATATAATATATCTATGTATTACCAACGCAAAGCAGAAACGAAACATGTAACGAAGCAAAATGATGTAATGAAAATTGTATCATTTTCAAATACATAATTACCTGATATTGAGATGCACAATGTCTCCGAAGGCCTTTTGGTTAAAATAGACGACTCGTATATAAATCAATTTCCAACAAACCGTCAGCAGACAGTAGACGCTTACGAATGCGCATACATGTTTATTCGAGATTCTGTACTGTACATAGATTAAACCAAAAGGAGGGCATACACATGACACTACATCTCTTAAAGAATTTAATGTTTCTTATTAATACAGAGAAGTGCAGTGACTGCAAACATAACATGTACAAGGCGCACAAGAGGGATCTTGTATAGAATATAGATTATGAGAATATAAAAAACATTATTAACATTAAAAATCTTGTACATTTATAAATTAATAAAATAAAAATACATTTCTTTTATATAATAGGATTCAAACAATGTTTGTTATGTTTGTGTATGTACCTATAAAGCAAATGTTTGGAAGAATGGACGCGCTAGCCGTCCATCCCAGGCTTATGAACCTGTGATAATTATATTAATTTAACATTGACAAAAGCCCTCCTTCTAATTTAATATGTTACCTTAAGTACTTACCATGAAGCGAGCCGGTGCCACTTTTCTGAACAAAACAATGCCGACATCTACGATACAAAAGCGTTCGCTCAAAATTATGTAAAAAGATGAACAAGTAAAGCTCTAAAGTCTAGCTTTCCGATGAAAATTAAATAATGATCATGAATGTAATTTTGCGTACTATACCTACATGAAAAACTACAAATTATAACTTTCTATTAAATCGCTATTTTAATTACTTAATGAACACTATTAAATGTTCCGTTTAAAACTCGATAATTTAAAGCAACATGGGGTCGGGTTGGCCCTTCGATGTGATAAATACCGCCGGTAGAATACACACAATAGCGTTTCCACTGTCCAACATCAAACATTCGCGCCTTGTCTTTATCTCTGTAAAAAAAATTGTACACTGCGTTGAACTAACCCTCGTTTCAAGTTCATTCGGGCAGCATGGTGAAATGAGCACACAATCTACAGTAGTTATTAGAAAACCAAATGGTTCGTTTTGTATCGCTCAATGCATGGAGTATAATATTAATATGTACGAGACCCCGACGATTTTAAGTCTCAGTTTTCAATGAGAAACAAATTAGTCGACAGGCATTAGTACGTATAAATAACGTTAACAATGTATTAAGTCATATTTTAGCATTATTATTTAATTTTGTTACATACAATATGTAGGTAACTGACGATTGAAGATTGTTTTTAAATATTTTGAGCATTTTGTACCTGTTACATCTTTTAACATGTAGGTTGTCTACAACAATAAATTCACACACGACACATGTAATATCGAGGGCCTACGCAACTGAAAAAAAAAACATGAAATTTATGCAGAAATAATAACATGACTTCATAGGCAACTACTAAGTTTAGCAACATGCCGAATGAATTTACAAATGAAATTTATACTTTTCAAAATACATCTTATCAATCCTTATATACAATATCTAGAAAAAAAATCTTTCAATGTTAACACATTAGATTTAGTGCCAATAGGGGGAATTATTTAGATATAGCTCATAATATTTTCTTTTTATATAATAGTATGAAATTGCCGTTTTGTAAAGAAACCAAAAATAACTAAAATAATAATAAATAATAAAGTTCCTATAAAATGGTTTATCCCGTATCCAAGACACAGAAAATGAGTGTTTATGTCATAAAAATCTGTGGTAAAGCACGCAACGGCAAATTTCAAAGGCAGTTTCTACGGTTTCATAAAAACACGTCGTTTAAAAGGTTCTTTAAATCGGAGGAAAATAGTAGGCCGATTAAAACCGTTCCCGCGAAACTACAAAGGAGTTATGCGGACGGATTTTTTCTGCCTGTAACTCATGTAGCGTCGAAACTGATTCTTGTGTAATGTGAATTGACCGTTCGGGGTATTTTACCGGTCAATTGTCTTACTTTCTTCACTATAGAAATCGACAATTAGTGATGCGCTTTTACTACTGTCTGTATCGATTACTCAACAGATGCCTAGAGCTCTTCTCTGCATTTCATTCAAGTCATGTGGTGCTCGTATTTCACATTTCTTTACTACTAGTTTTGCAGTCAATTTTAACGGTTCGGCTATCATTTCTTCTTCCATGCAATTTTTTTTTATTTACAAAAATGTCCACTTTATAAAATGTCCACTTGTAAAACTTGTTGATTTCAAGTCGACAAACACACCTTTAACGATACGGGCCGTTGAAGCTGCGTTAGTGCCACGTCAGAATCCGTAAAAAAAAATCAAAACGGCAATTTCATACTTCAACCCCCTATTTGCGATATATGAATGAAATGGTTAATTGTAATAAAATACTTAATTTACGTTAATTAGATAAAACAAAGAAAATATTTTATTTTTTCATTGAAATGTTGAAAACAACAATAATCAATGTAAGTAAATGTTTGATTTTAAAATTGACTTGACCTAGTGCATGCTCAACGCCCTCGATATCTACTGAAGAACCACTACGAACTTACCGAAGTTTTGCTAGTAAAATTTTTGACGTGGCACTGTTTGCTATAGTTCTTGGTATTGCACCCGTTGATGGTCCGGGTGTGGGCTGCACACTGACCGTAATTCCTGTCCCACTGGAGGAGGTCGATGCTACTGATGTTATTACTGCTGTGACAGGAATCGACCCTGTTGGTGCTGCAATAGCTCCAGAGTTTGGACTGCCGCCTGCCCCGGAATTTGAACCCACCATCGCGCCAGAGTTTGGACCAATCATTGGACCTGCACCTGGACCTGGAGATCCTGAGGTGATGTTAAGCGGACCAGGTGAAGGGTTCTGATTGTTAGGGCCCGAGCCACCGGCACTTGGCTCGCGCGACAGATTACGCAGCCATTCTGGTCCAAACTTAATAGGATTATTACGATCACCCATTCTGGTGTCTTGATGTATTTGAACGATATTCGAAACACCGTGACGTTGATCTTTCAGCAACTGAAATATTTAACTCACTTAGCGTTGTCCTCTTTTTAATTGTTTTGTTAGTAACTCTATGGTATAAATTTTAGTTTATGTTACCGAATAACAGTGGCCATCGATTGATGATTGTTGCTATAATAAAACATGTTTACGCGTGTATATTGAAACACATTTCTCACGTGATCGAAACACATGCGTAGCGGTGGCAAGGTAAGTGCTAGGCATAAAATAAAGCTATCAGGTTGCAATGCATTGTAACGATATTGACCCCAAAAACATAGGTATCTGTTGTACGTTAACAATATTTTAGAAGTAATAAAGAGATCTCTTCTAAGAAAAAGTATTATCAATTATTTTGTTCATAGACAGGAGTGGTTTGTAATATACGAAAGAACATGTTACTCATTACAGATCTATTAAACAAAATTAATGACTAGTGTCATGACTCGCTTTAACAAGATTTCTATGAAATAACTTTTCCGTTATAAACGCTAGCCATCTTGCATAAGCATCTACAATGAATTTGGCTATATGCACAATCCGCACGACACGTCAATTTAATTCGCCCGTGTTAGTACAGATTTTAAAGGGCAATTAGGCAGCATTTAACTTCGACTTTATAAATTGAAAACATATGATGTGCAGTTACATGAGACTGCAGCAAAAAAAATAATTCACACGTGACTTAGTCGAAGCACAATTCGTTAATCAAATTCATTCCTATCTTAAATGTTATTTTTTAATCATTTTGTTCCGACAATTTGTTTATATCTTAAAATGATGTTAAAACCAGTATAATTAAAAATACACCACTCAATTGAAAATGTATTCCAGGCTTTTCAATTTGATGCGTGCAATATGGTTACTTTCTTGAACAATCCGAGTCGCTGGCATATGTTCATTTTATATGAAATCTTTGCTACTCCTTAGAAATTAATTTACATCTGAATCATCGTTTCGCAACAGCTATTTATTGGAAGGATCAATTGACCTTTAATGCAACACCTATGACACATTGTCACAGGGTGTGTGAAATAGATTAATGGGGTAGATATGTATACCCCTTCACCAATCACTATAATGAACACCGCCATAGAATCAAGGATGCTAACTTAACAGCCGTAAGAAAAAAGCACGCAAGCACGCACGCAAGCGGCATTTATAAAAAAAAACACATCTGCGCAATATTATCGCGCCCTATAATAATAGCTGAATCATATTACTTCTATAAGTCACGTATTGCTAGATTCATGTCTCATCTTATGTACGCCAATCAGAATCCGCTGTAAACATGTTTTCATTATCATCTGTTATCTGTATTGAAAACATATTAACGTAAGACCCCATTTAAATTAATCACATACATAGTATGCAGCGTGTTCTACACTTTAAGATAAAGAAAGAAAATTCATTTACAAAGTTAAAAATAATTTGAACTAAAAGTAATTGATCTCATTCACCTACACGAATTACAAGTAAACACGATTTAAATGTGGTGATAAAAGAATATTAGTCAATTTCCTTGTCTTTTGACTTTTTGATAACCAACGGTTGGATTTTTTGTTATTATAATACAACCATAATATTATAATCATTATACTAATTGATTACTTTGTAATACCGCAACATGGAACCCAACAAAAAGAACAATACAACGTAGCTTCGTGGAAACTTAGCCACGCAAAAGTGATCCATAAAAAAAACCTAATCGCATTTAATTGTATAACACAATTATGAATACAAAACTAATATTATCAGCATCTCCATCCTCCACAGCTGTTATATCTTTTGACTGTTGGATGCGCTTATTTCCCCATTTAGTACAAGGGGATTAATTTACAACTGCAGTTGGGACAATTGTCACAAACCTCGACAAAAGTTGCATTAAATGTAATTATACAACGATAATGATACGAAAATTATTTATGAAAAAAATTTTGCCTATAAAAAATTCTTTAAAACAATTATTATTATGTATATGTAGCATAACATTATATGGAAAGTGAACAACAATTGTATGCACTGCATGTTCATTTCCATTACCTAAATTGCCAGTGTAGACATACAGTATATAATTTGTATAGGTATTTATAGTTAAATCGATATCGAACCGCTCACATCGACAATATTGATGACCTTTATTGAAACTTTCTAAGTATTTTCGAATCAGAGTATTTAATGAAACCCTTTATAGAATGTCAATCCTTGTGATACTTCACCATTGGACTTGGTACTCCTCGCATAATGGTATGGCCTAAGATTAGCATACTTCACATGCCTTCGAGAAGTTTATGGAAAACTCTTAGGCGAGAGGATTTACTCAAAATAATGACCTTCACTGTTATAGCAAGGGACTTCAATCATAGAGAGCACATAAGATTATAAAGACTGAAGTGTATGTGCAGCATGATTTGTACTCCAATCTCCAGCCTGGTTGGAGTTAAAAACTATAATAATATAATAATTCATGTGTACCTATCGAGATTACCTTTTCAATGTTAACTATATAATTATTTTGGTCTTTTATTGAGCTGTATACATATCTCGTCCTCACCAATACTGACTATATTCTCATTATTTTATTATATTATAATTACAATAAGTTACTGATGCTGCCATGATAACAATCAAACATTATGTTGTCTTCTTAGATTATCTATACGGGACATGTATGCTATACGAGTTGATGGAATATTATAACTGTTTCTTTTCATGTCAACTCGATTTAGACTCACATAGTTGCAAAGGCAGAAAGATGGAATAAGCATTGCCTTTGTACTCTTTTGTTTGTGTCCTTATCCTTATGAACTCTCTGTGTACAGTAATAAAATAAAAAATAGAAAAAAACTAGATGAATTGATAGATACAAATGCGATGCTTGCACAATAACTACCATACAGTATGGTTACACAAAAACCTTGTACATGCTAGCTAGTCAAACTTGTAGTATATATAATGTACAGCTTTCAGTAATTTGAGAGTCTGATTTTATGTTACATCAAGTGGCAGCATTGAGCAATTATTGCATTTATATTTTTTTGTGAAAAGTAAGTTAACTAAATTAGTTTACGATAACTATTGGTCCAATTCTGTAAACATGTGATCATAAGATGAATAATAAGGAATGTTGTATTAAATATGTCTGTATAAACTTCATAATATTAATACAATTAGTGATGTATACACAAAATGTCCCTTGAATTTAATTTTTAATACAAATGACAACAATGAAATAGTATTTTAACAGCAATTTGTACAGCATACTTTAGACATAAACATAAATAAAATATTCCTTGTCCATACAATATAAATATAATAAATATTTACTGAAAGTTCAATTAATATGTTATACAAATTATAGCTTCTGGTTTTATGCAAATAAAGAAGATTAACTTATCTATTTGAAACAATCACAGTTGTATATTTTATGTGGAACACACAGTCCAATTTGTTTAATAAATTACACATTGATATTGCTAATGATTGGATGGTGTATGCACCATTGCAGTCTATGTGCTGCTAGCCTTTGCCCTGTTTATTGATGCCCTCTGCATGCACATTTAAACATTGATATGTTCTTTGTACACTGTTGTTTACAGTGTTGTAAACTATATTATTACTATCAATGCAGTTATAGACATGCAGTTTGGACTGGATTCTCTCACTTTGGGGTTCGGGCTTCTAATCCAGATATACACCTTACACACTTGTGTGATTTTTAATGTAAAAATTAAATATCATTCGCCATAAGGGTACGAGGTCAATATTGTGAGGTAACCTGCACAACTTGTGAGTATGTTGTATAGAGCATGTTTTCTGAGTTGTCTTAAGTCTGCCAATCTGCGCTTAGACAGTTGTAAGGGGCTATGGCCTAAAAACCTTTCCACTATGAGAAAAAACCTGTCCAGCGATGGAAATGGAAAGGTTGAAGAAAAAGCTACAGTTAATATGTAAAATGTACATAACAAAGTAAAAAAGATTATAAAACATCATGTAATATATTAGTTGTTTAATAGTTCTGTTGCAATGTTGTA
>DWDZ01000003.1:0-18448 GCA_018245715.1 Passova passova rudex
TACAAAATTGTGGCCCATGAGCGACAGTGTATGACCGTGGACAGCATCGCAACTGTTCCGCAGTCCTTCACGCCTGTATTTCTTAGTAAACCATATTTACCTTGCAGGATCCAGTATGACACATTTGACATATTAACAGATGAAGAGGTTCGTCAGGGATTAAAGGAATACTCTGATTGGCCCACATACCCTCAGCTATATGTTAAAGGTGACCTTATTGGGGGATTAGACATAATAAAGGAGATGCAGGCCAATGGAGAATTAGAATTTGCACTCAACGCTTAAATAGATAATCGTTGTAAAAGTCCTATGGTTGAGATTTATTTATTGAAATAAATTTTTGGGTATAATATTGTGTTATTCTTTGAATTATTAAATTCGATTTCACCTCTGCTGTAACCATACTTTGAGCAGAATAGTAGGTATAGTTTTTTTATTGTAAATAAGGCATTTCTTTCATTTTTAGTTTATTGTTGCTAACCATGCATGTTTAGAAAATATTTTCTGTTTAATTAACTTCGCCCTTCCTGAGCTCGTGCCGTTAGTCTAAGTTCGTATATTTTTTAAATTGGATGTTACTACTGTAAATTTACCAACCAAAGGAATATTTGACGAAGAGCCGCGCAATACTGCTACGTAAATAATATAAATAAACAACATTCATATAGGTCAGTAGCACTACACAATATGGTCTGTATGCTAAATATTCTGGTGAGATACCTCATCCTAATGCTATAACTTAGGACATGTGACCTGTTAATAAATTAAATAGCAATTCCTTATTTACGTGTTCTATTCCTCTATTTATGTTTTGATACTCTAACAAATATTTTTTATAATGAATATTTCATTGGTTCTTCCCGAGATTACTTTGTTTGTTGTACATGTATAAATAATACAATTTTCCTATAGTGAAAATGTATATATCCGAACTAAATAAAAAATCCAAACATAATTCAATAGACTAATATCTTGTAGTTCACATTGAAACTGGCAAATTTATAAAAAAAGTAAAACCCTAATTGCGAATTGTCAATTGATTTGACATGACATTGAAAGTTAAATTTTGACATATCGACGTACACAATTACGAAGTTCTACGTTTACTTTGTTACTTTTTGCTTACATTTGTTGTTGTGATTGGTAGTCTAGTGTTTAATACAAAGAAGGTTGTGTAAACATGGATGCTGTACATAGTTTCAATACTAGTAAGTATATTGCAGAACTATGAATTTAAAATAGTCAACATTCTTTGGTTCCTTATTTAAATCCATTACCGTTTATCAGAAATTATGAGCAAGCCAAGGACCGCTGGTGATGGAATGGAATCTGAGGAGGAGATGACTGAACTATCCAAAAAAGTAGAACTGAAATCCATATTGAAGAATAGTTCTGTAGAGACTATAGTACCTGGACGCCTCGTTCAAATTTATCCTACAAAAATATATACTAAAGAGAAGAAAACCTCCCATATATATTCCAAAAGCCCAAAGTTTGTGCCTTATGAACCATACACTGGTGCAGTTAAACCAATGACACCAAAGATTGCTTCTAAAGGTACCAAGAAGTCTAGAAACAACATGGACATAAATACACTGATATCGCAGATGTCTCAAATGGATACAAACCTAAATGTGTTCCGTCCAAGACCAAAATTGTCATCTACCGGCGATAAGTCAACAGTAGACTCAGATAAATCTGTTCTGGACAGTGAATTGCAGACAGAACTTAATACCGTAATGAAGGAAAATGAAAGTTTAAAGGAACAGCTTAAGCAACAAGCTCAGGTATAGGTAAATGCATCTAAAAATCAGTTTGGTATTCTACAAGAGCATTGATCAAAGTATGTTAATGCTGTATTGTGGCTACGTATATGGACTGTGTCCTAGTTACAATGTAGCCTGTGACAAACATTGAATCTTATCATGCAACAAATATTAATAATGCATTTATAAAACACTCACCAAGGAATATAACAAAATTGTATACAAATAATTTGCAGGTAAATAAGGAACTAAAAACAATGTTAGTGGCATCCATGGGTGAAGACCTTGAGACACAAGTACAGTCATTAAATGAAGACAAGAAGCACTTGGCAAATGCCTTACTAAATTCTGCTCAACATTTATCAACACATCAGGTAATAATAACGATATTAGCTCAGTAATATCACAGACATCATTTTGTTTTACTTTTATTGATAGTGCAAATATTTCAGGTTTATATGCCCATTTGATTGTAAAAACAGCATAGTTAGTCAAATTCATATTTAATACTTTTAGGTCATCATTAATACCCAATTAACCTAAAAATAATATTGGTACACAACTGGTTTCACCGGCTCTGTACATCTCATAGATTGAGTGGACATGAGAAACAAGAGGGAGGAAAAAATCTCTACATTCCCTTTAATAAGGTTTTTATTCCATTACACCATTTTTAAAAGGAGTGACTTTATCATGGGTACAATCAAACATGAAACAGCTGGTTGTGTTTCAATATCAATCCACTCTTATCTTATCACCATTCTTGTTGTTACTGATTTTTAAAAAGCATAACATGGAGTGTGAGGGGTGTTTAGCAGATATGTCTTGTTATTTTTACAGGATTTAAATGAATTTTTATTTTGTCATAAACTTTTTAAATACACATGAGTTTCTAGTTTTAGGAAGCCAATAGAAGTACTATATGATATATATGAGGCCTTTCTGAGGCCAGCTGTTGCGGTATTTGATTTATGTTTTCCTTATAAGAGCAAACTTATTTTAGTTATTACTGTGTAATGAAAATAGAGGTATATATGTTAAACTTTATTCTTATACTTTCTTGTTATCAACAATATTGCTTTATTATTCGCATAATTATATTACGTTTGGAAATGCCTTTTAAATTTAAATTTACGTTACTGCTAAAGATAACGTAATAGAATTATATGTTTTTTTCACTCTAGGAACAGACTGAATGGCTAGCTGGCCAATGTGAAGTTTGGCGCAGTAAATTCCTTGCTAGCAGGTAACAGAATCAAACAATAAATGTCTTCATTATTATTGCATAGCCCTATGGTAATTCTTAATTGCTTCTTTTCAAGTCTTATGGTTGAAGAATTAGCAGTCTGCAAAAAACTATTAAACGAAAAGACTGTGAACTTACAGCACGCGATAAAACAATTGTTAGATGAAAGATGCCGAGTTAGAGATATGATGCTCTGTACATACAAGAACTTGTACAGTCTACACGAAAATTGGCTTGAAAATATTGCCATATCTGAATATACTGGCACTAATCAACTCTGCAATAGACCCATTGGTAATCTCCATTTCAATGCGACAATGCCGCATTCCACAAATATCTTAGACATGGCATCCATTAACCTAAAGCTGTCCGAAAATGTTAGCAGTACTGTCAACAAACAATCTTGTTTGATATCTATCAGTCACCTCAATAACCTGGCCACGATCACTGAAGGCGAGAAATACGCTGAAGACGTAAGTATGAAAAAATTCACAGTATAAAACAAGGATATTACGACATTTTAATACATACATATAAATAAAATTGAAGTGTCTGTGATTTCAAAATTTACGGCGTCTTATATACATAAGGTTATGCAAAGGCTTAAAGGGGTATTTATAAATGTTTGTTTATCCGGGTTATTTGTCAGAATGGGTGAACCGATTATGATGATATTACTGCAGATACTTCAAGGTGCAGGCTTGATCATTTTCAAATTTTGAGCTCGTCAAAAATGGTTCCTGATTGTACGTGAATACTAAAAATAGCGTGTCTAATTACAAATTTCAATGAAACTATTATTTTATCAAAAAAAACATGTTCTGTTGTTTGATTTATACTTTAGTAGTATCTAATATTTTAGGTAATGGCGATGCCTTTGGAGGTAAAGAGGGTGAGTGAAGAACCAGTGAATGCGTTAGTGCATCACGCGTACAACAATAGTGTCAATATAAAGCCGCCGGTCGCCTCCTGCATCCACTGTAATGGAAAAGTGCAGTTATTATAATTTGTAATATACGTGACAATAACATTCACTTATTATACCTACCATGTTATCAAAAAGTACTTAATTACTTCTGCTACTGCTACTTTACTTACCAATGCGTCACAACCGTATCATATTGTTAATTATATCTACATACAGTTACGTGATTTCCAATTGTTCCGAAGCGTGTCACGCGTAAGAAAATTGTAATAAAATGACACGAGTACAAGCGAATTAATACGATTATCTGTTGTTTTCAACTAAGATATTTTAATTCTTCCAATGACCTCATATTCATTATTAAGTTACGTAAAATTGTTCCGATTGTTATAATAATTAGGTATTACGTTTTACCCGTAAGTTTTTCTGTTAGTATTAGTAAGACATTTTTGAGATAGTATTGTTGTTGTAGGGTTTTATTGTTGAATTTTTTTCAAACTGATTGAAGTATGTCGACAAAGTTAAACGGTGTTATGTAATACGTAGAGAACCGCTCGAGAACAGAAAAGGATGTTATTTTAGATAAAGTCTTATACACGCTTTCAAACAACTGTTAGCCGTACAAAAATGTGTTTCGTTACCAAAATATGCAAATATTATCGCTCATGGATATAAAATATTTTTATCACGCTTTATCATTTATAATATTAAACATGTAGAGTACCTACAATATTATATCACTCTGCAAAGGTCAGTGTCAATTTGATAATGTTTAAAAATGTTAAACCTGATAAATTTTTATATATTGTATTAATTAGGACTTGACAAAAGCCTTATGTGATTGTTTCAGTAGCAGTAACCAATAACAGGTGAATACGTACACAAATTAGAAAATGTATAAAATTGTTTATTGAAATCTAAATGCGCGGTTCTATTCTTTTGTTTATTGATCATGGAAAAAGTAATTAATGTTTGCAAAAATCACGATTCATATGTGATATGTGTAATAACATCATAATATCGATTATTAACGTGAATGATTTCATAATGCTCTGCTTCGAATGCTTATAATAGTTATATAACATTTAAAAACATGTCCTTAGTCACAATGTTTAATGAGGACAAATGGGGATGAAAACTCGTATAAAATTCCATATTCGTTTATTTCTAAAAATATATAAGTAATCTTAACTCACCAATAGTTCGATATGAACCGTTCATATTTTAATACAAAAGTATTAGACATATTTTTACTTGTTATTTAATCTGTGATGTAAATTGTGGTAGGACAGCATTTCAATGCCCGTGTAGTTGTACGCGAGGTAGTCTCTGACGGGGAGGTACTTGGCGCCGCCGAACCAGTCCACCATCGCGATCTGAGCTATCTTCAGTTTCGCTACGAGCCAGTCGTGATCTAGGAAATATATTATATAATTAACATTTGGAATCATATAGACGAACAATCGCTTGACAACTCGATTTAATAAAATTGTCTACGATCATAATAGGTATTTATACGAATGTACATACAATCAGAATAACGTCATGAATATGGAGTAATAAAAGCAATAAAATGTGCGTTATAGAACTGACTCGTATTCAAATGTACGCCTGCAATGGTATTGAATATTCACCTGCGGGGAAGTTGGCCATAGAGGGATGTCTTTCGAACAAAGCGGCCTTGGCGAACGTATACTCTGGAGTGTTTTCTTTGACCTAAAATACAAAAATAATACAACAATGAAAATATTCATCGATAACTAAGTACAAATGATAATCATCTTAATGCGATAATTGCACAAAGGAGTCGTATAATTTTCGATCTATCAATAGGCTCTAGTTGTTTTAAAGATAGATTACGTTAATCGCAAAAGGTCTGCGACTAGATAGTGGGCAGATAACGCAGACGTGCTACGGTTCACATACTCTCGACGAATGTAAATATAATTAATGTGACACGCACCTCTTATCTCATAAGAGGTTATAGATCGCGATTATTTTGTTTAGAAATAAATGGCAAACGAATATTTAGGTTTCTAAGTCACCTGCCTTTAAATATCTTATTGCCAAAATCATATATATTACAATTGTACATTTGTTTCACGTACTAGTTTTCACACTTAAACTTCAATACAGCGTCATTAAGTGATTTATGTAGCTTGCAAAATATACATTTTTGTTCCCTCTGAGTTTCGCCTTCAGATCTGCCAATGGTAACATGATCGAACTTTTGTATTACCTGCTTCATTCTCCCAGAAAGAATGAGCCTGGTGCATCGCGGGTCCTCGGCGTCGTAATGTTGATTTTCACAGTAATTTGTCTGCTCAAGAGACACCAGTACTGTGGCCTGATTGTTTTTCTGAAAATAATCGTTCGTGATAACAGCAAGTACTTATAGCAATCTCAAGGTAAACAATAAATACAGTCTACAAATATGTCAATATTGTTTCAAATAGATGAAAGTGTATCGTTAATTAATATAACCGTTTCTAGTAGGTATATTAAGGACATCTTTTTCAACACCTGTGAGAAATGTAAGGAGTCTAAAATTATCGACATCAGAGCCAACACCTTTGTGAATATGTATTACATTGACATGCAAACTGTGGACTCGTGCCAACATACTATTATTAAACGAAAAAGCAATACAAAGTCTCTTTGCTGTTTCCTAAAATGACATTAACATTAGCTTTAAACTCATACTTAATTCAGTCAAATATGAAGTCCCTTAAAACTAAACATTTTAAGAAATGTTAGAAAATAATGTCCCTAGATTAAAACTTCAATTAATCGTCGTAATTATCGTAATTATTTTGGTAATAGTGGACCAAATAACAGAAAATTCTCAAATGCTTTCTGCGATAATATACAGGAAGTAATTTTTTACAGACAAATTTAACGATATTGCCTGATAGAAATCTGAATTTAATGTTACTTTGTGCATACTAAGAAATATTCTTACTGATAAATCACGAGCACTGAAATCCAAAGGCGACATATAGAAATAGGGTACACCAGTTGAGTTTGCAAGGGAGCCATCAACGATAGATTTGACGTTGGAAAAGGGGAATCCTCGGATAGCTGGCAGCACTGATATCGTCGCTAACGATGCCCAATCTATTGAAAATCAGGTAAAATTCATAAGTTAACAAAGCATAGCTAGTGAAAAAAAAAGGTACATACGTAGTATATAATTATTATTACGTCATTTTATTTCTTTTCCCAAAAGAGGTAATCGTTTGGTTGTAGGGTTTTTACTGCTCTGAAAACATTATTTTGTCGTCTGCACTTAAAAATACTTGTCGTCATTAAAGATATGAGATCCGCGGTTACTGCTATGGTTTCAGAGCTATCTCCCTCTGATTTTGGTCTCGCAAAGTTATCCCAATTGCCCCCAGGGAATTAAGTTAATGACAATATATGAGGTATATTGGAACTAGGTACATAATTCTTAAACGAACGACGAACTAGCTATGATAGTTGGAAGTTACCCAGCTATGATTGATTGTTATCAAAACAATATCTTACACTCACAGCGTCGGTGAAAAGATATTCCAGAGATGGCCATTAATATACCGACAAAAAGTCAATAGGACATACTTATTGCATATGAACCTCCGGCGGAAAATTTAAGACTGGATTCCCCAAAATAAGTATGTTTGTGAGAGAGAGAGACAAATGCTATAGAAATAGGTACATTATTAGGATATTAAAGTAGAAGTGTAAAATAAGGAAAAAATCGTACCACAGTTGTGCATAACGTATCTGGCCATAGGGATCAATTTGGTATGGTCGGGTGGGTCCGCATACTTGTGGTGTGGTCGGCGCGGTATTTCATTCGTTTCTTCCCTTCGCGGCAAATGTTTGTTAGATTTGCACTCGCCGTGGAAGTGTAACAGTGTTACGGACACTATCAGCAGCTTCCATATCATTTTCAGATACACTAAAACACGTTTTAAATTAAGCCCTTCATTAAAATTTATTAGTACCTACTTACATTAACAAATAATCGTATATTATAGCTATTATTATAATAAGAATGTTTTTTTTACAAATAAAGGTACCCAAATGAATTTAGTACTAACTGCCTTATATTTCGTCCTGCACTGCTATAACTATAACTTGTGATTTAATGTAAGATAACTTTGGCTATCTTAAGTACTTATATTTTTAATGAAATAGGTACCTGCGCTTGTTCAGTTTTAACAAGTGCAGTGCATAATTTCTTGATAGTGCTATTATCGGGGCTTGCCTTAGTTATTTATCCCTTAGGATAAGTGGCTAAGTACATACCTACGCACCTACATCAACCGAATTACACTAACCAAATTATAATAAATATCGCAGTCAAATACCAACCTAAAGTCAATATAATCAGGTGAAATATAAATGTTTTTGTTTGATAATTAATTAAATAATAATAATTATTCCATGTAGTATGAATATAGCTTTAGAGTAGACCTACCTATATTTCAACTGTATTAAGTTGATATCAGTATTTCTTGCTGGTTATCCTTGTACGTTGCACAAGGAAAATTAAAACACACATTACTTAAATGGTATTATAATGCTATAAGAACTCATGTAAGCATGTTTGAGAACACATTGTACAAAGTAAATGTTTGAGATATAAAAAATGACTTCATTTAAATCGTCAACGTGAAACTAAAAAAAATACCAGCACAATTTTCAAATTAATAAAATGCCTGCTTTTGATATTTTTTAGTAATCCGTAAAGGTAGGTACTGCGTAGTCATTTTATAAGAAAGCGCGTTATTCAAAAGGCAATAAGTAAGTCTTATTTTCGATATTCCATATTATAATATGAATTACAGTAATTTACGAGTCAAACAAAGAAAATTACCTTGTTAATAATTTTAAGAACAAACTATAAATTCAGCGCAGACCTCTGTCAGACTGGAACCGATACCAAACTAATGTGGCAAAATGTGATTGAGCACTGAACTTAACTTTTCGCGCGATCACTACTATCACGGGCGAAGCAAGACGCAGGCGCAAACTTACAGAGCCAATGAAAGTGAGAAACTGCAACTTCACTCATTATCACGCTTTTGGCATGTCATGTTCCACGATGTAGGTTGGTATGTCAGAGAAGAATAATTATAATCTTTAAGACAAATTAATGCGGCTGAGTTGCCACATATAAAACTAAAAATTTACTATTACGGCCAGAATAGGCCTCGGTAAAGTAAAATACTTTCGGTAAAGTAAAATACTTTTGGAGTTCCACTAAATTATGTGAATATCTGCACCCTGGATTTTTAAGTCAATACAGTCGAGTAAGCATTTAAGCCGGCAGTGGTGTTAGAATCTTAGTTTTCTGAACCCATATTAATTTATATTCACCTTTGAACTATAATTTCAGAAGTTCTATGACCGTTATATTAAAAATAGCATTTTTGAATAAATAATTGCTACTAAATACCACTATTCTTAAAAAAAACCTATGAGATGGATTTCTTCTTATTCTGAGAAACCAGTCTCAAACAATCGAATAATAAAGTGGATGCTGTTTGTGTCAATGATCCATTAACGCTGGGAATATGACCAAAACTATATGTCAACCCTAAAGTAAAAATTGCGCGAATTTCAATTCTACGTCAAAACTGTATATCATAACGTCTGTTTACGGGCTGCAATGATACTTAATTGAACATTGGATTACCGTTCGCTTCTTGTATAATATATAAAATAAAGAAAGAAGAAATTACCAGTTTGTACGATAGTTGATATGTTATCGAGAATCAAAGTCCGATATTTAACCGAACCTATTGTAATGTAAACTTACATGTCATTGATATACGGATTTTAATATACGCGTTGCAATAGGCGTAGTAAAAGAAAATAAACACAAAACACTTTTTTGCTTAGATTTTTTAATTCATCACAAGTATAAAATTACCACTCTTAAGAAATTTTCACATTCCAATCATTATTTTACACTTAAACTACCGAGCATAATAAAGTCAACGCTGTGTACTCTTCGCTATCTGTTCCTTGAGCATGAGAATACTGGCGCGTTGCTCGGGCGGCAGGAGGGCGATCTGCTCGTCGGACAACTGAAGCACTTGCATTATCAATGCAGCCTGAAAATATCACAATTTATTACTTACTTTGTACCATAGTTCAGATCTAAAATAAATAATCAACGTAGTTATTAATTAGTCCTTTATGCCAATATTAAGTAAAAATTAAGGTTTTGTAATGAAAACATTATGTTTACTATGGTGAATTTTCGAAAAAAATAGAAAATCTTTAAGAGTTACAAACATATTTATTTAAATCATTTATACCTTTTCTTGATCTGAAGCACCAGAAGGAATCCCTTGTATAGTCCTAGCTTGGGCAACGCTGGGCATGCCTGGAGGTATTTGTTCTGAAATAAATGATCATACCTACTTAAAAGATTATAAATTTTCTAATCTTTCGTTACCTTCACAAAGTTCTGTAATTCGAAGCTTATTATTAATGAATAATATATTGGAAGTTTTGGGCTATGTAATTTTTTCTTTAATTTTGCTTTATCTAATGAAAAGCAAGTTTTAATGAAATGAGTATTAGCCATATAAATAAAAACAAGGTGTCAGGAAGCCCTGACAAATGAATAACTAAGTCTTACGTTGCGTTGCTTTAGGCTGCGTGCGAGGGTCGTTAGAGCGCACGCGTGGGTCCGCGTTGAAGGACTGCGCGCCGGCCAGCCGCGGGTCGCGGGGGAATATACTGATAAATAGCAATATTATCTTAAATTCAACCGCATATTTATTTCACCAAAGAAATATAACGTAACGGAAAATTCTTAATAAGTCAGTCATAATAATATATTCCTGATAATTAAGATAGAACGCGCAGTCTCGGCGACCTTACTGACATGTTTTCCAGCATAACAAAAATAAAAGCATATATAAAATATAGAAGAGATATATGAAAAAAATACAAAGTATAGACACCAACTTAGGCAACAATCATTCAAATCTTGCAAGTATAAAGAAAAAAATGTAACTTTAGTAACTTTAAATTTCAAACTTACATTTCATTTGCTTCCATGGTTTGACTTGAAAAAGTTTAAGCCAATCAGCAATAGAAATAAGCAAATCATGTAAACATACAGGATGCTCTAATAATATGATTACATAAATACTTATGTATATGTCACTTATGTTTATACAAAAGTATATATTAGTAGGTGGTGATATTGTTTATGCGCCTACCTCAACCTTTATCAGCCCTCAAGGTTTGACTGGTAGAATAGCACGAGGCATTAAGCCTTTATAATCTCCTGGGTGTAGTCTTATTAATTAAGTGTACACAAACAAGAAAATTCTATGTGGTTTAAATATTATAGTGTCAATTTGCTAATAAAATATGACTTGAATGTTTGCAATTATTGTTTTCACAAAAACCGGAATTGATATTTACAAACTGGTGACACTCAATCAGGCGTAATGATTGTATTTAAATTTACATAATATATATGTTACATTTCATACTGTATTACTACATTTAGATTTTTAAAATATTAGACTTGGCCAGGTTGACATTATTTAACATTTTAGAGAAGTTTGACAGGTGAATCAAACAAATGGTTAATAATGATTATTCAAATCGGAGAGAAAAGGAAAAATGTAGGGATGCATACCTGTCTCCAGTTTGTGAGGGTTGTGTAGGTGGCGGCACGGGGTGTGGCGGCATGGGCGGCATGGGCGGAAGCGAGCGCATATCCTGGTCCAGTAGCGTGGAGGCGGGTGCGCGGGCGTTACGCAGATCCACGTCCATGCCACTCATTCCGCCCATGCCACCAACGCTGCCCATCACCATGCCTCCCATGTTCCCCATACCGCCCATCGGAGGACGACCTAGTGCACGCAACAATAATGAAGTTCGTTGTGTCAAAAAATTATATGAACAAATAATATATTTAGAGATATGGGCAGTATATAATATAATTAGAGTTGAAGTACCAAAAATAATAGAGCAATTCTAATACTAACTAACACAATTACTGCTGTACTTTTATATTATGTAAGAAAGTAGTAAATAGGAAAGGTCACCACCATATGTATCTGCAAACCACCTTAAAGAGGGCTGTAGGAAGAGGATTAAATTAAATTAGTGTGAATTAATCTACATAGTCTGTTATGAGCACTGATTTCCAAATAATGTGTACAGTAATGCCAATACTGTAAGGTGAGCGAGTAGCGTCCTAACATTAACATTAGCCTAACATCATGTTTTCGGCTTTAAAACACTTATTTGTAGTGAAATAAATGAATTTTGTATAATAATCAAGCTACCATATAATAAAACATTTACAATTAAACTGTAGGGAGCCTAACAATTATATTGTCTCTATGCCAGATGGTGGTAATTTTGTCACTGTCCTTTAAGAATTGTCATATTTGTGCCATTGTGGTGAAAAATTAATATTAGATTTTTTCTATACTTACTGGTAAATTGATTTGGTGGTGGAACTGGGTTTCCAAGTAATGATGGTTGTTGAACTGAAAAATATTTAAAACATTATACTTTGGTAGTAATATCAATAATACTTATATTTGTAAATGATGACGACAAAAAAATGACCTTGCAGTGATGGGGGTGGATTGCTAGGGATAAAAGGTGGTTTGTCACCAGGCTGCAGAACTGGTGGCACCGGGTTACTAGGATGCAGCATGGTCTGAAATAGGATTGTATTCATAATTTATACATACTTTTATTTTACTTTCAGACATCATAGGTTACAAAGCGATAGATAAAATGAAGTTGGAGTAACAACTTGATTGGATATCCCTTGTGACCTGTCTAGTGAACACACCATGCTCAAAGAAATATTTACAAAAATTATAGTTACTTTTTGTTATAACTTTGCTTGGCAGTAATTTTTATTACTACTTAACAGCAGCATACCCTGTGATAATATTTCTTTTAATGTTACTTAACTTACTTTAATATCATAAGCATATCTCTGCTTTACGAAAGAAAATTGCAGATAAAAATGCAAACACAGCTAGATGCAGTACTTACAACAGCCGTGGCAGGATCTACTATCCTCATTATAACTTGTGCCTGTAATAAAGCATAGGCCAACTGTGGGTTTTGTAACAGCATATTTCTCGCTTCATTCGGATTATTCTGGAAAAATTACAAGAATAGATAGATTCAGTTGCCTTACATATAAAACAGGAATTAATGGCTATAATATATTTGCTTTTTAATATTTACCTATATATCTTAAAGACCAATAGAAACTTTTACGTTTATCAAACCATTATGATTCTTCATGGTATCTCACAATGTCATTGTCCAGTGCTTATTATGTTTGATATTATATCTTATAGATTATCATATTTTTAACAAATATTGTTACAAGGTGATTTACAAACCTGCACACAAAGCTTCATCTGCTTCATGAGTTCAAACATTTGTTCTGGAGGTAAGGTAGCCACAGCCTTACTTATTGCTTCTGGAGCCTTCTCTGGTTCCACAGTATCCCCATAGGGGTTCTCTACCTATAATTTTTCAGGGTATGTTATTACAAAATATGCATTATTTAATTGACAATAGCTATAAAAATGTATCTAGAGGCAACCAATCACAATTATTTCTGATAAGGGTAGGCGGAGGCCAAAGATTTCCATCGGCTACAGTCCTGACTAATTTCTTTCACTTCTTGTTTTCATTAAAATCATCACACAGACTCATTTAATATATGAGGTAAACTTCACCTGACCTACTCTAATTAAATCTCCAGTTTTCTTTAAGCATGTACACCAGGTCTACCTCTTAGACCTCTTAACATTCATACTCATATTATAAACCAACAAAATTTAAATAGTCTAACTTTTTACAAACAAATACAACATTCTGTTTAGTTATCAACGATGTTTTGTTCCAAGGGAAGTGATTCCTGGTAAGAGCTTCATACATCTATAATATTGTATAATTTTAATGGACATTGGAAATATTGTGTAACTTGTTTTACGAGCTGGTCAGTTTTGTACAATTCAGTAGATAAAGCTATAGAGGTTTCCGTAATTATCGAAATGCATTATAAAATTACCTGAGGGCCTTGCATAAGCGCTTGCATTTCCATTCTTGATTTTTCCGTACACGCGTTGTCCACCCTCAGAGCGCGGCCACCTATTTCATACCCGTTAAGATTTCTCATGGCGCTTAAGGCGGTTTCCTGGTCCTTGTATTCACAGAACCCATAACCCTTCGGCTTTCCGGTCTCCCGGTCAAACACCAATTTAAACGATAATACAGGTCCCACCTCACTAAATATATCTTTCAGTTTTTCTTCAGTAGCTTCATAAGGTATATTTCCAACTAAAATCAAATAAATATTCGTAAGGTATGAAAATAACAAACTAACTTTAAACCGTTAACTAGGACTAACCAAAGACTGATCTCATGGATTTATCCATGATACTTTGTTCTTCTTTGTCCTTTTTCTCCATTTTTATTACCGTACTTTATATTTTTATCAAATTGTTATGGGATAACAATATTTTTCCCAATGAAGTGGATGAAGATTTAGATGTCGATGCCTTGACTTGACTTTGTCAATTGTCAATATGTCAAGCCAATTTAGATGACTTGTTTTGTTTCGTTCAGTTGTTTTGTACAGGTAATTTTTTTAAGTATTTCGACTTAACTTCTTTCATACAAACAAACAACATTTTCAGGTGAGAAGTGGACTTAATTATCAAATTCGCCAATTCTGTGCTTTTTCCAAAATGTGAAATTCAAACAACTCCAGTTGGTAAAATGAACCAGTTCATAGATACAAACATCCTACGTTACATATACTAGTTTGTGATTTGCAAACGGATCGCACGGTCTATTAATGCTTTTTGTATGGTACAGAATTTCTACTGTACTGCCAGTGAATTCATAAATAAAAGTATATTAAACAATTAATAACATATCAAATATTTGTTAGTTTAACAGTAAGAAAATTATTTGTTTTTTAAAGTAATCCAGCATGAATATATGCAAATATTTTTTTTTTAACTGCCAACATGAAAAAATAGTTTTTTAAATCTTATCTGGCTGAACGTATCATTACAAGGGTACATAACACGGAGTACGAAAAAAAATCAATCATGTAGAATTTTTCCGATGGAGGATGCGTTGTCCTTCCTTTGTGAAAATTTTATAATTGAGTGATAAACTTAATTTGTGCATTATTTGAAAAACTTTTAAGGATATTCAATACTCATTCGTTTCAATTATCTAACTTTCTTCATTTTTTATCTACTTTTTATGTAAACCGATTTGTACTAGTTATCGATTCGTGTGTGAAAAGATGGGATGTCAAACGGGTTTTAGATGAAATTTTAAATTTTAAATTTCTTATTTTACGCTTATTACACATAACAGTGAAATATTAAAAATGAATTTGGACAACTCATCAAGAGAAAAGGCGGAATCAGAGTCATTGGATACAATTGGTACAGTAAGTCCGCGAGAAAAATATCATAGTATGAGGGAGAAAAAATTATCTACTGCATCCTTGACAAATCCTGAGGGAGTCAGGCCTAAGGTGGTGACCGTAAAACATCCTGAATCTAACAAACCAAAGCCTACAGCTAAGAAAAATAAGCCCATTCAAGCAGACTTAGATGTCATCAAGGA
The DNA here is from genome assembly GCA_018245715.1 of Passova passova rudex. Lineage (NCBI taxonomy): Eukaryota > Metazoa > Arthropoda > Insecta > Lepidoptera > Hesperiidae > Passova > Passova passova. The sequence continues at coordinate 15,596 of DWDZ01000003.1, forward strand.
GTTCATCAGATGTCGTGAGGAAGGAGTAAAGCGGCTCGATCTCAGTAAGTCATCCATAACGTCCTTGCCGCCGAATGTCAGAGATTTAACGCATTTAGTAGAATTCTACTTATATGGAAATAAGTTAGTAGCTCTTCCAGCAGAATTTGGCTGTCTAACAAACCTACAAACATTAGCTCTGAATGAGAATTCGCTCACTAGCCTTCCCGACTCATTAGCGAACTTGCGATGCTTGAAGGTATTGGATTTACGACACAACAAACTCAGTGATATACCTGAAGTGGTATACAAGCTTACATCATTGACAACACTTTTTCTAAGATTTAACAGAATCAGAGTAGTTGGAGATGGCATTGCCTCCCTCACCAACCTTACCATGTTGAGCTTAAGAGAAAATAAGATAAAGGAGTTATCCTCTGGAATTGGAAAATTGGTGAACTTAGTGACATTTGATGTGTCTCATAACCATTTGGAGCACTTGCCTCAAGAAATTGGTTTTTGTATAAACCTATCAACTTTGGATTTGCAACATAATGAACTGTTGGACATACCAGAAACAATTGGGAATCTACAGGCATTAACTCGTTTAGGGCTTCGATACAATAGGCTGACTGGTATACCACCCACATTGAGTAACTGTACCCACATGGATGAATTCAATGTGGAAGGAAACTCCATATCCCAACTGCCTGAAGGCCTTCTTGCTCGATTACATGAGCTCACAAGTATTACACTGTCCCGTAACTCATTTGGAAGTTACCCTTCTGGTGGGCCAGCTCAGTTCACAAATACTGTGTCAATAAATCTGGAGCATAATCAAATTGATAAAATTCCATATGGCATATTTTCAAGAGCCAGAAATTTAACCAAGCTCAACATGAAAGAAAATTTACTTACTTCTCTTCCTCTTGACATTGGTACTTGGATGAATATGGTAGAATTGAACTTGGGAACTAACCAATTGACTAAATTACCTGATGACATACAGCAGTTGCAGAACTTGGAAATTCTGATATTGTCTAACAATTTGTTGAGGCGCATTCCACCGAGCGTTGGTAATTTAAGGAAGCTCCGAGTTTTAGATTTGGAGGAAAATAAAATTGAGGTACTGCCTAATGAAATTGGCCTCCTTCATGAGCTACAAAAGTTGATTGTACAATCCAATCAACTTACATCTCTGCCTCGTTCAATCGGTCATTTGATAAATCTTACAGTTTTGAGTGTTGGAGAAAATAATTTACAGTATTTACCTGAGGAAATTGGTACACTCGAGAACCTTGAGTCTTTATATTTGAATGATAACCCTAATTTGTGCAATTTACCATTTGAATTGGCCTTATGTGTTAGCTTACAAATAATGAGCATTGAGAATTGCCCCTTGACTTCTATTCCCGCAGATGTGGTGTCTCTGGGGCCTTCACTAGTAATTCAGTATTTAAAATCACAAGGGCCCTATAGGGCTATGTGATGTAACAAAGATCAATATCTGCCTTTTAGGCATGATAGTGAGGCCATTTAAAATGGACTGGCAGTCCTACTAAGATTTTCAATGTTACATTCATAATACATGTAATCAAAATAACATTTTATGTGTCTAGAATAACATACTCATTTTTATCCTGATATTTTATCCAAATTGAATCTAAATGTTTTAGTGACTAAGCATAGTAATGCTAAATTTTGAGTCTCATTTTGTATTCATGTTGTTATGTAAAAGAAATAGTTTGTTTCTTACCTTTTGTGCAATTTTTAATGAGTTATTCATGGATGTTCTTCATTGTTCCGTCTCTGTGTATATTTGAAAAATCCAAAAACATTAAACATTGCTGTTGGTAGAATATATTAAATGGCTGTATATATAATGTGTATGCACAATAACTTAGGTTATAAATGTCTTAAATCATTTCAAACTTTTAATATGAAGTGAAAGAGGCCAAATAATTCATTTATTCTTGTATGTATTCAATTTTCGAATATGTTGCTAAGAATAAAATTTCATCTAAACTGTATGATTATATTGTTGTATAGTGAATATTTTAATTATTTAAATGCAAAATGAAACATACACAGTCATTTGTATCTACTTATAATTCAGTGTAATTGCATTTAGCCATATTAATATCTATGAGTGTTATTAGTGTTATTAAGCATAAATTGTACAATATTTCAAGATACACATCCTATAATGTTGATTTTTTTCTTTTGTTGCATTGTTGATTATTATGAAGTCCTTACAATATAGTCAACATGTACTGGACTATATTTTGAAACATATTGACAAATTTTATTGCACACAAATTTCTGTACCTATTATAAGCATGGGCTCTAAACAGAATTTATTTCCATCTTAGTTCAACAACACCATGTTTATTTCGAGTTAGACAATCAACTAATCAAGTTACTTGTTGTACATCTAATGTATCTATACTGAATATCATGTACTGTATATCTCAATAGGATATAAGCTTTTATATATATAGATCTTTTACCAAGTAGTTATTTTTAATCATTGTTGCATAATTTAATGTATTGACAACAGATAATGTTTTCTTTAAGATAACGATACCGAATGAGAATGTCTAGTGGGATTTTTAATTGTATCATAAATTTAGTACTGTTGCCTACCACCTTATATGCATTTATTAGAAGATGATGCAATAGTTTGTGTATAAATAAGGCAGTGTAGGATCGAAATTGTTTTAAAATTCCTATTTGAATTAAGTATAATAATGACCATTCGTCCAAGAAAACTCAAGGAACAAGGGAGCCATTCCTGACATTTTATTCGATGAAATGTAAAATTTTTGAGATACCTACTGGTAAAAAATTTATTAATTGGTTAGGTTTTAGGCT
>DWDZ01000004.1:0-17945 GCA_018245715.1 Passova passova rudex
GTACAATACAAAAACCACGGTCAATAACCATTGAGTATCAATGGATAACAAAACAATATCACTTTTTATTTCATTCAACATAATATTTGTTGCTCTTCAATGATTTTCCGTAGACATAGTAGTCAATAAAATACAATAAAAATATGTATGTAAAATTCAATATTTTACTCGTATAAAAATGTGATTTTATGCATAATAGCGGCTAAAGTTCAATGTTCACATATTCAAAGTAAGAAAACACACTCCATGTATCACGTAAAAGGCTGGGTTCAAGAGCATTGTTCAACATAAGTAGGTACGTTGAATAATATTGTACGCAGAATAAATATTCCGACTGATAACCCAAAATTTTGTTAAATATAACACGTTCAATTGAATAGATAACAAAGTGCTCCTTCTTTTAGATTTACAAGGGACACAATCTAGAACTTTTCAGGTTTCCTTTGCCTCGGTTCCATTACATTGTTTTAGCAATCAATTTTTTGGATAACAAGATTTTAGATTCAATTTTTAGGTCAATTACAGTGATATAATAATAAAACAAAATAGGTGAAGCCTTTTGTTTTCTTGTCTAACAGTCTACTACTCGTACCTGGTTACAAGTCACCGTCGATCCATAATTTAGAGCACTGTTTAATACTATAATGCCTTGCGATTATATTAATGGCGCTAAGTGGGTCGCACATCAATCATTATGCAAGATATAGTTAAACGTTTACGATGCGTGGCCAAACGAGAGCGTGTACACAGTGTATTGCTAGCGGAGGACTAGTATGGGCTTTTTGCATAATTAACTTATGGATGAATAGGTTGGTACAAGATTGAGAATTATCGTACAGATAGGCATAATATAGAAAGCTTTTGCTATTTAACAATCAATGACGAGAGTCAGCAACTTTTAGTTTAAAGTTTTAGACAAAATTCACTAACTGTATTGTAAAGTCTTATCGCGAAGTTTCTATGAATGTTCATTGAATGACTGCACGGAGGGACATAAAGAATCTTGTGTGAAAGGCCGTTGCAAATGTATTCAGTTGGAGCGCGACAAATTATCCGACGGGTTGTATGTAGGCTGCATTTGCATCAAATTGGCTATCGATAGCTCTGATCTCGTTCCACTTTCAGATTATTGTCGTTATTTTTTTTGTCATTCGTGTTATCTAAGGTTAAGTGCTCTAGCGTAGATCAGATACAGATTTATTTTAACTAATAGCAACTATTAGAAACGATTTATGTCTTACTAAGGGCCTTCTATCCTCAGTATCCTTCAAACAGTAGAAAGGTCTACTATTTAGTAGCTTAAATACCTGCAATAGTGGTAGTTCTTTGCGAGAACGTCATTTTTATTAACTCAAGCGTATCAACTTTATCGCTTGTGTCATATCTCTAGTTTGCAAAGAGTCTATCTACTAGCCTTCCAAGACTTAATTTGCATTTCTCTCTTGTTAGGAACCAAATACACAAACACAGCAGGGTTCTCCACAACGACTTGCTCAAACTGGAAATGGGGCAATAACGCGACATCTGTCCACTGACAGTGTATCCAGCATCAACAGTCTTAGCAGTGGTTCCTCGGTGCCTCACGATAAGAAACATAAAAAGAAGGGATGGGTAAGTTAATGGACTCTCAATTTTCAACGTAATAGATATGCGTAAAGGATGTCTTACTAAGGGAAAGTCATTTATTTTAATAGTAAACATGAAACGATTTGGATATATTTAGTCTAAAGTTCCCACTTCTATAAATTACGTTTCATTACTAACATTATATCTATTTCATTTTAGCTACGCTCATCTTTTACTAAAGCATTTTCGCGCAACGCAAAGATATCTAAGACAGCAAAACATTCATCCCTCGGGCAACTGTCATCGCAAGACAGTTCCTCGGGCTCACACCATTACGACGATCCGCACACGATACGAGAGGGAAGCAACGAGAATAGTTTAGAACATTCACACGAAGCTCTCGCAGACACGGCAAAAGACAAGACGACATGCCCCGCGGCAAAGACTGAAGATCAAACCAAAGGTAAGGGCTAAAGGCTTCGCAAATAAACTGACGACCCGCGGCTCGTTTATGTAGACATGCTGATTTAACCAACAAACAAAGGCTCATGCTAGAAATTAGGTTGCCAGAGAAAGCCATGTCTCGCTTTAGGCAAACGTTTATATTCTTAGGTCTCTTCAAATTCATAAATATGCAAGCTTAATTTACAAGTTCCATATTAAGAACGGTAAATAATTCAAATAAGTGTATTGTTTTGGTGACACCCGATTGTTTTACAGAAAAACAAGAAGAGTCTGTATTAGTCGACGAACTCAAAAGACAACTGAGGGAAAAAGATTTGGTACTAACAGACATTCGATTAGAAGCACTTAGTTCGGCCCATCAGTTGGAGAGCCTCAAGGATACGGTCATAAAAATGAGGGTAATATTTTATTTTTCTTTTCATTCCACATTTCAACTAGGATTTGAAGATGTGTAGGTATGGATGAATTAAACCTCACAAAGTTTCACGGAATAAAATTAGGACGAAATACATTTCAACTGCGGTCTGCTTTGAATTTACCTTTTACGAGCTAAGTTATGCTAAAATATTGAGCTTTAAATGTTAGTTACTTAATTTCTTAATTGCCTTTTTGTGCTTTTCGCGTATAATGAATTGGTAGTAAAGAAATGTAACGCGTATTTATAGACGGAATTATTTTAAGTACAATTTCTTTACTCACTCTTTTATTATTATAGGAGAGATATATACGTATAACGGCGGATGTTATATCATATATGAAATGTATCTAATGTTAATATATTCTTTTATGTCAGAACGAGATGCTGAATCTAAAACAGAATAACGAGCGACTTCAGAGGCTAGTAACATCTCGATCACTAGCCGGAAGTCAAACTTCGTTGGGAACAGGAGGTTCAGCTGTTGAAGATCCGAGACGGTTCAGTTTGGCGGACCAAGCCACCATGCATCAGGTATCATTTAAAAAAATAATAACTGTAAAATTTCATTTCTCTATATAGTTTTTTGGCTATGAAGCTCGTAAGTTAAGGGTAAGTCAGTACGTTTCTTATTCGAGATCAGATTCTTTAATGTTAGTCCTCCTTAAATTATTATCTGATTTTATTTTTGAAACTTAATAGATAATACCTCTCTGCTCTTATTTTTGTAACTTGTAAAATGGTACTACTTTGGAAATTTTAATTCAGAGTCCTACAGAAAAGAGACATCATTATTAATGCTAATACCGATAAATAGTATATGATAACTTTTGACCATATTCCAGGCTACAATAGATATCCATTCGCAACCGCTCGATTTGGACTTCAACTGCATGACATCAACACCGACCATGGATTTCACGAAGAAAGGCTCACCAAAATCAAACATGGTGGAACCAATTTATGGCAACAAGGCCGCGTGCGAGCTTAACGAGAACAGTGAGACTTTATTGGGAGCTTTGAATGGCACGAACGACATATTTACGAACGGGCTAAGCGCTGGGGAGCGAATAAGCGGCGATTACGATATCAATACGGTGTTGCCTCCACCCAAAAGTCGAGAACTAGCGATAGGGGAAAGTTACTCCGATATCGGTGAGCTTTAACGAGTTACCTTATCGACGACTGTACCGATACTTCTTAATCAACTAATGTTTTATACACGTGTTCACTTTTCCTTTTAGGAGTCGCCGACAGTCAAGGGGACACGACTGATGGGAAAAAAATAGCTATTGCAGTATACTTAGGACAACCAGAGACATTCCAAAGATATTTTGAAGAAGTCCAAGATACTTTGACAGAATCCGAATGTAGATTCTACGCGAAACAGTCGGCGAGCGCGTACAATAATCATTTCGATAAGCAACCCAGTTTCGATTCTCCGCGTATGTCCCAAAACCATAGTCCCGAAATTGAAACGCAAGACTACAATCAATCCATTAATAAGTCTAACACGAATAGCCTCAAAAGCAATAAATCTACACACAGCAATTCGTACAAAAATGTTTACAATAGTGATTCGACAATAAATTGCAACGAGTTCACAATAGCGTACACGTATATATCCGGGAAGACTACCTGGCAGAACTTAGATTATATAGTTAGAAAAACATTTAAAGACTACCTATCGAGAATTGATCCAGGAACGAATCTGGGATTGAATACCGATTCAATTACGTCCTATCACTTGGGCGAAGCGACCCGCGGCCCGGAGATTGGATTCCCGGAGCTGTTACCTTGTGGCTATATTGTGGGGACCGTGAATACTTTATATATATGCCTGCAAGGAGTAGGAAGCTTAGCGTTCGACAGCCTTATACCAAAAAATATAGTTTATAGGTAAGTTCACATAACATATTCGTTACAACTGCCTGGTATACTATCAGATAGAAATACATTTGACAGAATTAAGTGAACAAAAAATTGTTATTCCATAATCCAAACTTCTTAGTTCCGCCACATCTTACTAAAAATATTAGCTATGGACAGTGGTAATGAAAAGGATCTGTCGTTTGTCGCCAATGTTGTTTGTGAATCGTAATTTTCTTGTCGAGATAAATAAACGTTTGTTTTAGATATGTATCGTTACTGACGGAACACCGGCGAGTGATATTGTGCGGGCCAAGTGGCACCGGAAAGTCTTACTTAGCGGCTAAATTAGCGGAATTCTACGTCCAGAGGACGCAAAGGCGAGGCAACCCCGCCGAGGCCGTGGCCACTTTTAAGTGAGTTTAATGGACAATTTTAGTTGTGAATAGTAATTTTTTTATTAATAAATTTTTATAGACATACCTCATAGACCCAATTAAATTCTTGATAATTATTCCACTATCAATAATTTCTTAAGCAGTTGCATTGTAAAATTTAATTCTATCTAATAATTATTATTTACGTTTATAAATCATACAGAATAAGATAGTATGGCTGGAAATGTTTAATGTATATTATTACTAAACTAAACGATTACTTACCAGCGTGGACCGCAAGTCGTGCAACGAGCTGCGCGCCTACCTCGCCAACACGGCGGAGCAGTGCAGCGCAGCGGCCGCGGGCGAGGAGGCGGCGCTGCCCTCCGTGCTGGTGCTCGACAACCTGCAGCACGCGTCGGCGCTGGGCGACGCCTTCGCCGGCCTGCTGCCGCCCGACAACAGGAACATGCCCGTCATCATCGGTCCGTGACTTTTAAGAAAATCATTCTCACTCGTTCTTGTGCCGTATTCACTGCGATAAAGAAATGTTTCATTCGATAGATTATAGAACTTGTCATTGAAAACATTTCAATTATTATTATAACTCGTTAACAGGTACAATGTCCCAAGCGACATGTAACACGACAAATCTTCAGCTGCATCACAACTTCAGGTGGCTGCTGACGGCCAACCACATGGAACCTGTCAAAGGATTTTTGGCTCGGTAAGTTACAGTAGATTGAAAAATAACACAACTTTCCATAAGTTATGGAAATAGACAGACACGTATATCTGGTAATGTGTGGAGTTTCATAATAAATATGTAATTGTACATTTTTTATTACAAGTCTTTTGAGCATTTTAGAAATTTCTGATCGACATTTCTGATCCTCACCGTGGCGCAGGTACCTGCGGCGCAAGCTATTCTCGCTGGAGCTGCGGCTGGGCCGGCGCGAGGCGGCACTGGCGGCCGTGCTGGAGTGGCTGCCGGGCGTGTGGGCGGCGCTCAACGCCTTCCTCGAGGCGCATTCCTCCAGTGACGTCACCGTTGGGCCCAGGCTGTTCCTAGCGTGCCCCATGGATTTGGAAGCTAGTCAGGTACGGTTTACAAAAAATGTATAAAAGTTTGAATTTTTCTTTTGGTACTGCTTCGGACTGATATTTGACTGTATCTTTGAATATTTTGTCACGTTAGAAACGAACTTGTTTCGGATTGTAAAACCTGACACTTACTAGATCTACAGGCAGTTCTATTATTGCAACAAACGACTTGGGAACTTACTCATATCTTGTTGTGCCTGTAAACGTGAAGTATCACTTCGAACTGTATATATTTTTTGTTCGTTTGCACGTGCAATCTAGGACATCCAAGGAAAAGCAACTAATTATGATTCATTTCCGCAGGCGTGGTTTGCGGACGTGTGGAACTACAGCATCGTGCCGTACGCGTCGGAAGCGGTGCGCGAAGGCATCGCGCTGTACGGGCGCCGCCGCCACGCCGCCGTGGACCCTCTACAACATGTCAAGTCGTCGTACCCGTGGAGGGAACCGAACCACTCGCATGTGAGTTACTTTTAAACCTATTTATAAAATAAAAAATGAGACCACTATAGTGAGTACCATATGTTTATCTAATGTCAAAAATATTAAATATAATATGCCTCCTTCAAAGCCTATTAATGAAACTTTACTCACCAAGTGTACTAAATTGCAAAAAGTACTTGAATTAATAAATCTTAATCAAGGAATAAATGCACTACATAATTAGATTACAAAATATTTTTGCAGACATTACGCGCTATAACCGTGGAAGATATCGGCATTGAAGATTCGAACCAAGATGCCAACACTACTCAAAATCAAGATCCTCTGGTGAATTTTTCATTTTTATACAATAAGCTCAATACGGATTTGATGCGGTTGCAGCAATATTTCGGATGTTTAAGGGCTACATCAAACCTAAGCAATAACACATGATACCTATTTGAAGACTTCTAATAACATAAAATATTTCATTTCAGTTGAACATGCTGATGCGCCTACAAGAAGCAGCTAACTACAGCGGGAACCAAAGCCAGGATTCCGACAACGCTAGCATGGACTCGAATCTCACACACGACAGCTCTATGGGCAATGAGCTTTAAAATGTAGTTTATTATTTATTATTATTATAATATACATTTACATTATCTCTAAAAGACCTGATGTCCCTGACGTTCTATGTTCTGTATTTTCTTTGCTCCCGTTCTTTTAAAAGGGTATAAATCAACACATGAGGTATATTAAAAATGCTAAGGGTAATTTGAAATTTAAAAATCCATCTATGCATTTATATAGCTGTCCTCTACAAGTTAACTATTTAATATACTAAGCCAAATATTTGCCATATTTATATTATCTAAGATTTATTTCGATTAGTTGAAAACTATATTTTGTTTATATTAGGTGCTTTATCACACTAGTGTCCTTTATATATTCTAACCTAATGCCCCCACAAAGAAAGGTTTTGCTCTGCATATTTGTGGCTTCCAGCAAATATAATAAGCAAGAGTAGCAGTCCTTTCGATAGTTTCGTTGCAACACTTTTTATATAAAACTTTTAACATGGTTGTTAAAAACTTTTAATGCGATAGTTATGATTTATGAACAAATTTTTCACAACAGTGCCTGGAGCGTAACTTTTTCCATTTACGTATACATTTATATGAAATCAAATTGACAGTGTTGAGCTGTTTATACTGTTTATATACCTAAAGCATTAAGGCTTACTATTGTTATATTTTTTCAAATGTAGATTACGATCACGTTTGTATTACTGTGGCGTTGTATGTATTATATTACTATGAAAGTGTAATTTTTATACCATTTTCATACTAAAACTCATGTACCTAATAAAAATATTAAGGTGTAAATAAAAATGTTTAATATAATTTTTTTTCTATGTGATTACACTAACTGCTACTATGCCATGAACAGTATAAGCGTTACTTTTGTATAGAAATTTGTAACTATATCTTACAGCGTTCGGTATGGATTGACTTGTGTGCATAACTGAATCGTGATATCTACAATCTATGCTTTACGAAATATTGTGAAAATAAACATTGATTACATTATAACCTTTGTTTCATTAAATTCAACCTTACAATGCCTAAAAACCTAAAAACTAAAACGAATAATCTTGTAGTAAAGGACAGATCAATAAAAAAGAGCAGAAAAAAAACTTCTGATTTAAGCAAAAATTTTATTAAAAAGTATGTACACTAATACTAAGCCAGTTTTCATAATACTTACACCAGAATTAGACATGACAATGGAGCAATTTGGACGGACCCAGTTGTATTTCACATAGGACTAGAATCATCACTGACTGAATTTAAAAGGAACCATTGAAGAACTGTCTTGCAGCTAATAATTAAGGCACAACCATTTGCGAAACAATACCCGGTACATTAGTTTACTGAGCTATTTTCACAGTAGGTATCGAGCATTATGTTGCCAAAAATCAAAATTCTTTCCCTACAAACTTCGTAACGTCCTTTATGAACTAATTGCATCGTTGCTTTTGTAGCTACCGCATCGACTGTCAGTCAAATATATGAAAATAACAGTACACTTCATTGATACGAGAGCAATAGCCAATTTGAAAAGTACTTATGTAGCAATATAATTATACTGGAATATAATATGATACTTGTAATAAACATAATATAGGTACAGTATCTCAGATTCTGAGTTTCGACGTCTAGGCGTAGTATTGGAAATATGATAGCAAATAAATATAATTAACTCTCCCTTAGTTAATAAGCATTAAGTAGTTATGTATAACAATAATTGTTTCGAAAAATTATTTCAAGTAATTTCTTGAAATCATTTCAAGTAGGTACACAATACCCGTTGACACAGATTGCAATGTCTAGATTTATTGTTTGATTAAAATCTTGACTACACTACTGGTTTAAGATATATTAGAATTTTAGAGGTGACAATAGTCCAATTTTAATGTGCTTAAATTAAAATGTGAGTTAATTCATTTAGATTCATTGAACTATTTAAATTGCATGACACATTGTAATATCTCATTGCAAAAGAGATTGCATTTGACATGTGGTGGAAGCAGCAAATGAACAAGAACATCACAGACAACATGGACATAATAGACAGTCAACTTCATTTCAGTTATTCTTCCAGAAGTCATTGTGTTAGTGCACTAAGATAGTACCTACTACACAAATGTGCCTACTCCCGATACAATTTTAACTGACAGCACAAGGACTGCTGATTAAAAGCACGAGGCAAGTGTAATAATGATGCTTCCAGAGTCAACCATTGTACATAAGGTTCTACACCCTTATAATACCTCAAACTACAATTAATTTATCTACATATTATTTTAACTACACTAAACCTTATCTGTCACAGTATTAATAAATGCAACTGTTGAGCAAAATCACTCTGTGGAGTTTCTCACATTATTCATAATAATAAAGAATCCTAATATATATATATATAAGAAAATCATTTCAAATAAAACTTAAACCAATACTATACAAAATTTGATGAATTCAAATATAAAAACATGTCACCCATTATTTGATTGTGCACTTTTGAACATCATCATTAGTCGAAAATAACAGTATCACAATAATTTTTCAATCACAAACTACACTCAAGCAATTGTAATATAACATTCGTACATAAATAAATTTGAGCATACCTCAAATGAATGTGTATCAAAATAATACAGTTACTTACATATTAACAATTTGCTAAGTCATATTCTATGATATTCAAACATCACCTGTATGTTTGAGATGGATTTACAACAACTTTTAAAACGGAAACACTAAACTATTTACAGTTAAGAATTATCATGATAGCATTAACATAAGCATAGACACTATGTACGTTAATTCCCATTTTCTTTATTAGCTTGTTTCACAATAACTTACACACTTGTAAAAGAATAGAGCCACATAATTTAGGAACTATAGTAGTAAGTTATAAATATAATAATAGCAATAATGAAATATTTTGATTTGCAGAAATGGAAGGAACTCTCTGTTAAATGAAGGCCAGGGATTATAATTTTTCACTATAAAAGTGTGTGTTTGCATAATAACATGTAATTTATGCAGAGTTAAATGTACCTATCGATCTTAGGTTATTATTAACAATTCAGTCACCTTTAACACTTTTAGTCATAAACACTCATTAACATTGAATTTTTTCTGTCTTTACATAATAATCAGAATGTGCTTATGGAGTACGAGACATAATGATGTAACTAAGATGTTGGTATTTAATATTTATGTATAAGATTCTTGTATAACTTTTCTTTTTGATATTAAAACCATTTAGATGTAACAGTATCTGGTCATACATGTAAATGTTTATTGAAATGTATCAAATTCATATTTCATTACATACAGCTTGCAAAGTGACTTGCAGCCTCAAGTGAATACTGTAGGCCATAAACCTTATAAAATGTCGAAACAATTATTGTGATTTATAAGTAGACACTTGTACATACTCACTTGCAATTCACATTAATAACTGGTACTGCAAGGTATCTAAAGGTTAGAATTACACAATCTTCCAACCAAGAATGCACTTATCATAAATATAATGAAAAACTTTGCTAAAATGTTTAATTAGACAAATTTCAACATGGAATGCTAATATCCTACATAGAAATATGCAATAAATTAATTCCAATATAGAGAAAAATTACTCTCATATTCGACATCTTGAGAATGAATGAATGTGACTTGAATCTGTTGAAATCACATTGCATACTCTAACGGTCTTGCCATATAATTATAGTAGACTTAAAGGTTGTTTCACCTCACTCCTGCAATTTGCAACTCTTATCCCATTAGTTTCATATTTATGTTATGGCATTAACAGTCCAATAACTCTTATACACAATTAAACTAAAATACTTAATACAACCAATACATATGAACAGCCATGAAATTATCCTGCAATCATTATCATAATTTCAAAGCTAAATATACACATTGTTGTTAATCATAATGTCTTACAATGTGTTTAGTATTATACCATCTTTCATATCCTCTAATCACTGTGTATATCAAGACTCAGATTAGACAATGAAGGTATAGGTGACTCGGAAAAGTCACCGGAATCATCACTACCATGTTTTGACCGGATATTAAAACTAACATCACTAAATCTATGTTTTCTCAAAGAATGAGACCTGCTATTACTATTGTCTGATCTACTGTTGCTCCTCTTTTGTTTCTTGGAACTAAGATTCTCATTAATTAAGTCTGCAACATCTGATATTGAAATGGAACTGTGAGAGCTATGGGAGTTCTGATTTTGGCTTTCAATTGATGAATTCCCACTTGATTTGTTTAATTGGTCTTCTTCGGTATATCCTGGAGGTTGGCCATATTCATGTGACACATTTTTTTGTGAAGATGTTGATGACGGCATAAAGTCATAAGTATAGTCTGCAGATTCAACTTCATTTTTAGGGGATTGAGGTATATTCTTTATACCGATGTTAGTATTTATATCACTTTGAACATCATTTTTCAAAGACCCAGTTGAAGCATTACTAATCGAAACAGGAGAAGATACTTCAACATATGATGTGGACTGCACAATTGACTGTGTTGCATTACTCTCATTCGTTTCTCCTATCATTGGCAGCCCTGAGGTATTTAGCATTAACTTATCTAATGGATTAAATGGCTTTAGCTCTAAATAGGATGTAGAATCACTGCTACTATTATTAGTTATCTTTTGTTCAAGTAAACTGTTACCTGATTTCTCTATGTCCTTATTAATGTTTACATTTGTATTATCCTTCAGTTCAAGTTTATCTTGGTGTTTATCATGAGCTTCTAGAATATGCTCATTGGCAATATACTCTGAGCTTGTTTTATCCTTTGCTGAGTCACTGGATGTATCTGTATCAGAATTATCTAATGGCAGTCTCAAGTGCAATTTGTTTTTTTCATCAGACGAATTATCAGAATGTGATTGGCTAGTTGAGGTGCTGTCCTCATGAACTATGTATGTACAATTCTGATCATCTCTAAAGGTATTTGCACAAAGTTTTTCATTTTTAGTTTTACATTGTTCATTTTGCGATAAATAATTTTTCTGATACTGTTTTATTACATTCTTCAATAAAGTGACCAGAATGGGCTCTTTGTCCAGCTTGGTCAAGTTTAATTTATCAGCAATGACGTTTTTACCCTCGTAGCAATATTCCTTTCCTTGTCGGGATTCCGACATGTAAACAAACAATGTATTTTTTAAGTTGCAGAATTCTAAAAATTCATGAATGATACAAAGTGACAATACACCTTCGGGTAAATTTAAGACATTGTCCAAACTTACATTTTGTTTTATATTCTGGCACTCGTCCTCAAAAGCCAAAAAAATATTTGCCCGCAATAAAGCGCGAATTTTTGCCAGAGATCCGTTCTTCTCCAAGGCTTCTATCACCAAATCTCTTAGTTCAGTATCTTCGGCTTGAGCCATATCAAGTTAAATGGTATATTTTATTTAGGAACACCGTTTCTGTTTTAAAAAATAGAAAACAATAGAATAACACGCTGTTTTATTGACACACAAACTTAATGCGTTTGAAGAATGGCAGCTTGTCTCTTGTCTTGTCACCAAAAAATAAGTCATGTAATGACAGAATAAAAATCTGTTTATTTATATTAATTTGATTTTTAGAAGAGTAAGGTACAAGAAATTAATAGGAAATTATTTAATAAGCAATAATTATTAATTGGAAGTAGCTGAAGCTGATATTTCTTAAATTACCAATGTTATTATTAATCTGTAAGGGTACCAATTATAGACAAAATATGTAACTCGGATACTCATACGAGAACCAACATAGGTATAACAAAATTTATTTAAAGGTATTTTCTTTCTAGTCTTATTAAATATTTACATTATTTTTAAGTGTTATAGTATAAAAATTTTAATAACGATTCATTTAAGATAATAGTAGGTCAAAAACTTCCTATAAAACAATTTTACATAAGTAATCAAGAAAATATATCAGTTTTATTACAATACTCGACATATAAATATTAAAATATAGTATATATACTGAAATATATTATACCTAACATATAAAGAAATACCATATTATTTTAAACTTTGGTTAAACAAAAAATGTATTCACATCAACACCGTTGTGAGCAGTGACTCTTATAGTCCCTTATACTCTAAAATAAACTATAATAATACACATTTATTTACATAATTATCAAATATTTAATTATTTCTTGCATGATACAGTAGTACACGTTGACATATACAATTTTGCTTATATATCTTTGCAAACGTGCTCGATTACAAGGGGTGAAGGCTTGCGCCGGGAAAATGTGGAAAATTCAGCCAGTCGGCTCGAGCAAGCGCGGGAGGTCGGTATACTATTCGGCTCATCGTTTTAAAATAAATTTAAACTTTTAGTCTGTTTTTCAGTCATATCTTGAGGTGAAGAATTTCAATTTAATAAAAAATAGTGTATTTTTTAATGTTCATTTAAATTTTATAGAATTCTCTGTAGAATGTAAAAACAAGTGTTAAGATACTAGTGGCGGGAAACCGTTTCAATATCTCGCTTGACGTGTTGTGTCCTATGTGTACATAGAGCGAGAAGAACCGTCTGCCCTAGAGGGCAGCCGACATGCTGGATTCGTCGTGAATCGATATTTTTGGAACGTTGTAGAGCAGAAACCATGAGAATCGAGGCATAATAAAGGTATGGCAGGTGATATTAATTACCTTTATTACTGACCTTATACCCTACTTCCTTAATGTTTCAGGTAACTCGTGCCCCACGTTGGGCGCCAATGTTATTTTTCGTTTGACAGAAATGAACTTGGTCCTTAATACTTAATTATCACGAATTATGACGTTTTTTTTTCTAAATATATTTAAATTATGACTAAAAATGACTGTCTTATTAAAATCATTAAGTTTATAATTTACAACAATATATAATATATTATTTATATTTGAACTCTAACTGTTATATTAAGTGTTATTGTTTATTTAAGGGTAAGAAACATTAGGCAATAAAACAAATGTAGATAGAATTGCCTTTTTACCTATTAATGTAATATAGGTGGGTATAAAAATTATATACCAGAGGAAATAATGAAAATAGCAGTGACAGACAAACCTGGTCTATCTAGTCTTCTATACAAGAATATCAAGAGAAATGTTGATAACTGACCATAAAATAGTCTATGTTAGAATAGTAATAGTGAAATTAGAAAAAATAAAATTTTAGCACAAAATTTGGTTTCACTATACAAATGTGCAACGATTGGAATTCGTAAAAAAATGTATACGTATCAAGACGCAGTCCTAACAATTGTAATTTGATTCAGTGCATTACAATAAACTTTTAGGCAGTCGAAAACAGAATCGACTGCGATTTCGTAAATCTAAACTAAGATGCAACTTCTCTGTATATATAAAATAGGTTTATTTGTTTAGTTTCAAGTGATTACAATGCAGTCATTTTAGATTTTTACTTATTGGTTATTATTAAGTATTTCAGTGGTACTGCATAGTGTCATGCAGATTTGCTATTTATTTTCTATCTTGTGAAAAAAACGACAAATAAGAAAAAATTGCTCCATGGCAGCAGGTACCGATAGATGCGCTTCGGATTTTCTTTTTGCTCACATGCAGATTTATTAGACTATGAATTTTCGCTTCGAAAAATGCAGTACACTATTTGATAGGCCGCAGAAAGATGCCATACTGACAGTTTATAGTTTTCGGTTCTATTATATGGGTTGCGACTAGCAGCTGTCAACTATTCTACTCATATTTCTATATAAGATTAAATTAAGACCATAATTATTTGACAAATTCAGTTAACCAATATCGCCGTTCAAATATTCATCAGTCTGCAGGGACCCGGGATATCGAGGAGAGAGATAGAGAACCAGTACTACCTTAAATTGAATAACCTACTTAATATAATCGTCCGCTTCGTCTATATCAATAACGTTGCCTTCAGGTTTGTAACTTTATGTGATGAGGTATAGTAAACATGTTTAATCTGGCTTTCGAACTGAGTTTTTAGTTTCTAGTTCAGTTTATAGTTTCATGATGAAATATATTTTTAAGTTAATTCAGTTAGCATAACTTCAATTCAATTAACGTGCTTTATTTAAACATCATAGTGCGTTTATAATATGCGTTATTGTGTCAGTAGTGCATGCAGGTCACTACAGGGAATAGTTCATGTCAAATAGTACGTACTATTTTTCCGCTCGCAAACTTTACTAATTTGGAACAATATCGTCTTGTAATGTCTTCCTAGGACTTTCTTGAAATTGGTATACATCAGTTTAACCCCTGCTTTACTAAACAATTGTTAATGCAGACGAGTATCGGTTGTGCATTCTGGACAAAGGCATCCTATTATTTGATTGTGTTTAACTAAGACGCTTATAAACATTTAAAACATCAAAGCAACTAACAACTCCTTTAGCTGCATTTGACATGTAAAAACACTCGAGCTTTAAACTATACCTACAGGTATTGCATCAAGCTCATGATTTTGTCTGTAAAATGTTGGAACTTTTCCTCTACAACTTCTATTTAATATCAAATGTATAAATATGTGATTGCCATTTGCACCAAGCAAGACAATGTTGCTGACCTCTGTAAATATTTTATAAGTTCATTACGGTTTTATTGTTCCACTTACCTACGAACAACCGTTAGAATTATATCTACTATCTATCGGCAATCGGTATTGTAAATACTCGACCGCAAGGTTCTATTACGTTGAGAACTTCGTGTACGTAGAACTCGGCGGAAATTGACTGAAATGCAAAGTTAGTTCACCCTCGGACATCGCTACTTTGGTGGCACTGAAGTAACTCGAGTAATTATATATCGTGCTGGTTGCTTTTAACTAAGTTTATTCTCGTACTTTTTGTATACAGATTACGTATATATTTAAGAACACCTCCTGTTGCTATTTTAAACATAGTTTTTAATATTGTTATGTTTTGTGTTATTAAGTACATAGCAAATTATGGTACGGACGTAGAATTATTCGACTTGAAATTTTCTTAGTTTCTGCAATGATTTTGTCTTGGTTATAATACTACTAACTTCTCGTTTATTCTGTTTCTGACCACTGTAATAACAATTAAAATATCATTGTGATTAACAAAATACAATTAGGTATTTAGGAAAGGAATATTGGGTCCACGAAATAAGTTACTTTTATCTCAGTTTAGTTCATTTTATTTAAATGCTATCATGCTAATCGTTGGTCGATATCAGAACCTATCAAACTTTTCAGCAAAATCACGTAACTTATCTTCCACAACTTAAGTCGGTAAAGTTATTTTACAAGTATAAAATGATATTTTACTACGTACAGAATTTGTGAAAAGATTTGAAAAGAATATAAACTTTCATTTTTCTATGTAGCGTGATCTGCGTCACGTCCTTTTGAATCTGTGCCCTACAGGCATAGACAGACGCCATTGTGAGATTCCTTATTCATCAACAATTTCCCTGACGATCCCTGTGTGTAACGAGCTCTTGAAAGGATGTTGACTGGTGTGTCACATATGAAAGAACCGAGGAAATGTCACGCTTATCTTCTATCTCTTTCGGCTCATTCTACAGGCTTTCATAACAGTTTTCAGTTATTAGGTATTTATTTATTTAGGTATATATTTATTATAACACAGCGAATGTTGAGCGAAGCGAATAGATCGCGTATTCTTTCATTAAGGCAGCTATTAAAATAAACTAATATATCATGATATCGAACACCATTGAAAATTGCGTGTCACGGCCAAAATCTATAACCGAGTCTACTTCTGAGTTTTCTTGGCTCACACCTATTTATGCTCAGGTAGTGACTGGAAAAAAGTAGCCAGGATAAACAGAATCTGCCACTACTTTCCAGGCAAATCGACTTGGGCCAAATATGTACAGTCTTATACTTATAAAACTCATAACGTTACCTTCTACTACGAATTGCATACGTGCAGAGTTAGTTTTGACAATATGTATTTCATTTTCACCTTATTACAAACTAGATCTACTTAATTCATCTAGTCTAACGCGCGTAGAAATTTGCTTTTCGATTTATGTTAATGTATGCAAATCGTGGCTTAAATTACTGACCACTGGCCTAACTAGAATAATCTCTCGGTTAGTTTGCCTAGGGGAACGATGCAAAGGTTAGATATACTGTCTAAACTGAGGCTCTTTACTGAAGTAGTTTACAGCGGCAGTCAATTGCGTTTTGAAGAAAGTTCTCGAATACTTTATAGAAATAGGACTTGGCTAAGTTCTAGGTGAGTTTCAACGGTTGATTACTTTTTAAAAGTGCTTTATAGGTACGGCAATCTGTCGTAAAAGGACTCACATCTACGTAGTAATGTTCATTTTTAATGTATCTTAAACTTTTACCAACAGAATAATTATTGTTAATTCGAGTTAATCCTTATTTTACATTATTTGCATTTAAAAAATAATACACAATCTACTTTACACATTATGGAGAGAAAGAGAGAGACAAAGTCGCACAGAGGGGGCATGACGCTTTTTGTTAACGCTACAATTTATGTTATTAAACTTCGTTCTTCTTCGTTCGGTTAAGGAATTTCGTTCCAAAAAAATTCCATTTTTTGCCTTAGCAAAGTGGACGAATAACAGCTGATAAAGAGTACCGATATTTTTCAAAGGTCCCCCCCCCCCAGCTCCCTCCCCAGCAGAGCCAGATGCCAGACCCACAGCAGATGAATATCAAAGAAAGATTTTGGATCACGTCGGATCGGGACTCCTTAATTTACAAAGACACATATTTTCCATTGGAAATTTCATAACTTAAGAGATACATGTAAATTTGATATCATAAAAGACATATTGAGATTTTTGTATTTTGCATTAGTAGATTGAGATGATTGTATATGATAAAAGATGTACATAGATTGTTGTTTAAAAATGATCTTATTGAAAAGAAATTAATTTAAGAACAGTCAAACAACTTCACAAAAACAGGGTAGGCCTGCAGTTATATGAGATAGGTCTTCTTTAGTTTTAAAAAAGTATCGTAGGCAAAAATATATCGTATGCTAAATATTACACACTTGAATGTTCAAGAACGTACGTAAAAAACAATAGGAAAAAAGAATATAAATGTGCGTAGAATGTTCACACGAGATCAGCGCGGATTAGGCTGTATGGCG
>DWDZ01000005.1:0-17842 GCA_018245715.1 Passova passova rudex
GTGAAAAAAACTGTTTAGAAACAAGACCTAGGGGCCTATGTAGTGCATCACAGGAGGCAATCACGCTTTCGACGGAGCTTTCCTTTCAAAAACAGGATATCAACATATCCGTATGTGTATGCGGCGAACGGAACGGGACGCACCCTTTAAATTGGGAAGAAAGTTGAAACTTTATATCCACTTATTATTTGCAGGATGTAAATAACATGGAGGCACTATTGCATAGGAGGCGCGGACCAAAGTCTGAAATGTAACTGTAAGTTGTGCGTACAGATCGTGCGGACGGGCTCGGCGACGGCGGGTGGAGCGGCTCGAGCGACGTGCCGTGGCGCACGCTGGCGCTGTGCGGCGCGGCCGCCACGCTGCTGCTGCTGTCGCTGCTGGTGTTGCATCGCCGCTGCACGCCGCGCCTGATGCTCGCGGCGAGGCACGCGCGAGCGCGAGCCGCCACCGCCGCGCACAGAGCCAGAGGTACGCTACTTATTTGCTAGTATTTGTGATTAGTGCGATGGCCAGATCGTACACAGTCAAAGAAATGCTTAAGAAAACGACACACAAATGTAAAATATATCTCCTATGGGATGTTGCATCATGAGATACTCGCTTCCACGTTGCAGGCTGTGTAATCATTGTTTCTGTCTTTTAATGTAATACGAATTGAATACAATTTCTCACCAACATGGGCGGCTGTACCGGCACTGGTACAGAATTTCACCATTATATGCATTATGTTGTAAATGTATCTTATATAGTGTACATTTATAAACAAGTAAAATAGCGTGCGTCGCTTGTGTGTGTGCAGTGTTGGAGAAGGAGTTCGACGTGCTGGTGTGCTGGACGGCGGTGGACGCGGAGCTGGTGCGCGGCGCGCTGCTGCCCACGCTGGCGCTCAAGTACAAGTACCGCGTGCACACGCTGCAGCTGGCCACGCAGCCCGACCACTGTGAGCACCCGCGCCCGGCCATTGCGAGCCGTTACATTTTCATCTTTACACGTAGGCTCGATGCCTACGCGCGTGGCGGTCACGCGCGATATAATTTTTGTAGCCATTTCTGAAAACTATACATTCCTTTTTTATTTTCCAAATATTCTTTCTTTTGTAATTATCTCACAAATGAAAGTATGGTTGAGATAACTACCATAACTAACGTATGAAAACTGTCGCGCAGGGTACGAGCAGGCGCTGCGCGAGGCGGCCCGCTGCCGCGCCGTGCTGGCCGTGGTGTCGCCGGCGCAGTACTCGCCCGCGCAGCTGCTGCTGGCGCTGCGCCAGCTGGCCGCGCTGCCGCTGCCGCCCGTCGTCGTGCTGCTGCAGGTACGGCACGCCTCTACATCGCGCCCGCACGTGGCAATTTCACTCTATTTAATCAACAATGTCGAGTATTTACAAATAATGATTTTATCGAAGTCGTAGAAACTTGTTGTGTTCAGTGCTGCTTAGGGCCGTTCGTATCCGACTCCAGCTCTGATTTTCCGCAACAAGCGAACTACCAAACTTGTAGTAGTAGTTGAATACTACCAAACGACGAAATCAGCAATTGTAACAAACAAGATAATTTCATTGCACGATACCCGCGTCTGTGGTAATAATCTAGTAGTAAAAAGCAAGGATAACCGTGCCGCCGCGTCCTCAGGACCTGCCGAAGCTGAAGCGCGAGGCGAAGGAGGCGGGCGAGCGGCTGGTGGGCGTGGTGCGGCGCACGCGGCTGGTGCCGTGGCGCCACGTGCACGAGCGCGCCTTCTGGACCGCGCTGCGCCTGGCGCTGCCCGTGCCGCTGCCGCCGCCGCCGCCGCCCTTCGCGCCCGACACGCAGGTCAGTATGGGATTGATTTAAGAGTTCACTCGAAAAGTATTATTATATTAAGTATACAAGTGAAACAAATTGAGTCCCTCCTCCTAACTGTTTGTATCAGGACATAACATGGTCAGTATCTGCGGCGGCAACTCTACATACGAGGACACATTTGCTAATGAATAGGACTATTTTTCATAAATTTGTAACTATGCGTCTATGTCCGCCGTTGGAGGGACCACATAATAAGTCATAACCCTTGAAACCACCATCCTGAATTCATGTATGCAATTTTAAGGTTTAATGCTTTATTACTAAGGATCTTTTTGTTATTTGTTACTAAATTAGAATTAATAAAAAAGTTCCGATAGTTCCATTTTTTCTTACATCAACACGTTGTTAACATAAGAACTCTCCTTGTTTTATAGGAAAAACTGGATAACATTGTAACTGAAGAAAATAAGAATTCGCGTTCGGGAAGTTTAACTGCTCTCGTGTAAGCGCTGTGCACACGCGGTGCGTAGGCGCTGCGGGGGGCTCCGGCGGGAGCACAGCTATGGATTCGAAATTTAGGCAGTTACATGAATGTGTATAAAGTGGTGACGGTTCAGTGTGAGACACTGCGCGGACTCGCCGGCCGCTGCCGAAGACTGTGAGTAGCTTGTAGTTTTATAATACCTAATTATTTGTATCACATTTCGATGTCTGTTTAACTCTGAACACCTTTCGAATTCTGTATACAGTTTTCTGAGATCTCAGCATCTTTGTCTCATCTCGACTACTTATAAAGTTGTTTCGTAATTTCCATTTCTCTTTCTAGTGCCAAAGGGGAATATCTGACATGACAATTTATTTGTAAGTTCCAAGTGTTTCGGTTGTACTTTTACTATTTATTCTATTTTTATAAAAATACGTCGCGAGAACTATGTGTCAGTATTGTTAAATTCGAAATTCTAATTTATTGCGTAGTATTAATTTTTCTTTAATCTTATTTTTTACAAGCAAAATTTGTGTTGCTTATGTTCTTCGGTGTACCTCGAAACGAGTTCTAATACTGTCAATTACCGCAGTAATCAGTAATCGTTAGCCACCCTATGATACTTACCTCTTTTATATTACTTTTATCGCAGACTGCTAATCGTGCTCTGACGTGCCTACTTTGTCTCTTCCCTCGATTTTATAAAAGAAGCTGACCATTTCTTATATTGTACAGATTAACTTTATTTCATATTGCGCAAGTTGTAATATGCCTCGAAGGATATTCGTCGGGACGGCTTAAGGGTCTGTGATATATCAAAAGTTGGCGAAATTATAGCGGTGTGTGAACATTACATTAAATGTCAAATTTTGAGTTTCGTATGGATATCTTAACTTACCAATTATGTTTGTTTTCTATTTTTCTAGTGTATTTCTTATTTTTACACATTTTCCCACGTACAGATGACTTTTACCTTTTGTGTTTTAAGTATTATATTTGTTTTAGTGTAAATATACGAATAAGTATTTTCATAATGTCATTGTCAAATGAGTATTAAAACATGAAGCAGGTCATAGAGAAATGTAATTTTGTAGTTTCGTATTATACTTGTTACATTCCGTGAAAATTTTCTATTGTAATTTTAAGCTCGTATTCTATTGTGAAAAGTATGTAGGAATAGTAAAAATAAACTAAAGAGATTTTAAAATAATAGTGCCATTTTATTTTAGCATATTCCCCAGCAGTAAATAACAACATAGAAGTTGGATGGATACGGGTTACTAACATTACAGTAATGTATTGACGGACATTTTATAAAAATAGTTATTAAACACAAATAATAACTCCAGTGTATGTGTAATTAAGTAGTTAGCTTTCATTTCAAACAATATTTGAAATGTATGGCTGTAAACATTTATTTTTAATAATAATGAGTTCGTTTGGTTTCTTTACAAATAATTAAATTTGATAAATCAAATTTGTTTCAAAAATAAAAAAAGGAAGGGAAATGAAAACAAGTTGAATACAAAAAATGTAAGTTTATAGCAAAATCAACAAATAACACATCTTATGTAGTTTTGTATATCACGCACTGTGTGCACGCTGCAGCGTGCATCGCTATCACATACATTACAATAACCATATTCATCAAAATCACTTCATAAAATCCAATTATTGTAATCGGTATTCAATATCAAGTCGAAAAAAAATTCAATATTGTATAATTCATGTAAAAACCTTTCCCGCGACGTTATTCACTTAGTAGGTTAAAAATTGACAAAAAGTTTGAACACAAAATTTTAAGTACAATCGGTAAATAAGTACAGCGACGCATCATGATGATTGGATACAAATATTTTACTGGAATTAATTACACATAATTTACTTACTTACAATTAAGTACACAGAAAGTACTCTAGCACCTCTGAAATAACACTAGCTACAGTCCACAGATCCCTCCGTATACTTGGTCCGTACGTACACGCGAGCGCGCAAGTCACGTACACCCCACACGTTAGCGAACCCATTTACATTTTTACAGGAACATTTTAATAAGTTTAACTTCTTTCTCATATCACATATCGTCCGAGATAAATTTAGCGTTACCTTTTCGACATTCATTGCAATTATTCATTAAATACTAATACCTAATAATGGCGTCCCATTTCGTTGAATTCGAGATGAAATTCCAGAATTTCTGGTGCAAAAAAATGTCGACATCAGTGGATAGTGGACATTACTTTAGAATCTGGCAGGTCCCGCCTGCCGCTACGGGCCCGGCGCGTTTGTGATTACTGACGTAGCTGGTCCTTCAACGTTACAGTTGGTTCGGTAGGCTTTTGTATTGCTACACGAAATGACAACGATCAAAAATAAAATAAAAATATGGTACGTGTCACTTTCTATTTACATTCTTATGATCACATTAATAAGGTTATAAATAAAAATATTCGAGATTTTGTACAATTTTAAAATTGATTAATCATCATCTATTAATCTAATTTTTTTATATCCAATTTTATAGAACAATATATCATAATCGCCATTGGTGTTTGCAATACGAATAATTTTCAAAATTCATAGATAAATAAAATAACATAAAATTGCATAATTCTCGGGGTAGTTCTGTCCGCGCGGGCTAGATACCCGTTCGGTACACTACAAACATTATTTCATTATTCTAACATAAAAATTTGTAAATACAATGCCCATTCAAGCTCACTTGTTGTTTATACAAAAAGAAATCTAATATATTGTTGCATACATTATTAATCTAATGGTATTCTTAAATATAATTCGATTCACAAAGCGACTAATACCGTACACAGCGATGTTAACTGGAACAAATTGTACAATAAGCCTTTGAATGTATTTGAGGTAATTGTTCTCGAACACAATAGAAAAATATAGAATCTTTGTATAAAAAACATTCCGAAAATCTAAAGGAACGCTTCAAAAATAAAGTAAAGAGATCGACCTCAGATTACAGTTCCATATTTCCATACATTGTATCATTCGATAAACTGCGAGACTCAATTCGTGGTTCATTCGGCAGATTTTTTCTGAATTTTTTCATACGCCTGAAAGAAAATCAATGTATAAATGATACATCAAAACAATTCAGATTACTAAGCCAAAAATACCCGGGTCATAATATTGTGCTGTTTTAAATAAAATATTCTATTTTTGCATTAAATATTTCAGTACCTTTTTTTACATAAAATTTGGCGTTTTGTTATCGCGAATAACATTTACTTTTCTCAACTACGTTTCCTGTATATAATTTTAAAAGTTTGTAAAGAACCATATCTGATCATATCGGATGGCCATATCGAATGGCTACATGTCTAGGTGCCCAAAGATATTCTTGTTAATACTACATTATTCGAGATTTACGACGTGAAAATCTAACACCAATAAAGGCTCTGTGCTCGAGAATGGAGCGTTACCTGTAAAGCGACCCTTCCCAGCGTCTCGGCCATGGCGCGGCCGGTCTGGTCCACCATGCCGCGCAGCACGCCGTCCGGCTTCTGCAGCAGGACGTGCGGGTGGTCGAACTCTACCATTTGGCCGGCATCCATTACGAGGACCTGTGCAAAAGTGATAAAAATACACCATTATGAATTAATGAATTTGTTTTACACTGAAAGTATATACAATTTTATTTTTCGACAATGATAACGCTTATAGCACTGTGTACAAATATTATGGATCACGAACAGCTAGGGGGCGTTTAAAAATGTACAAACAAAAGTATGTACGTACTTTATCTGAATCCATGACCGTATGAAGCCGATGTGCGATTGTGAGCACGGTGCAATCGGCAAACTTGTTTCTAATCGTAGCCTGAATTAATGCATCCGTTCTGAAAATAAACATTGATATTGTTAAGAAAAATAACCTAGTTATAATATAGCAGACAATGAGAATAAAGGCATCAAGGATTCAATCTCTTTGCCGAACGGTTTAATAGTTATTAACCCACAGTTGTGGGCTAGGTTAGGGAGCCACCAATGACAGGAGATTACAGTTGGACAGGGAGACATTAGTCTAGTGGGTAACAACCCTGTCCATTGTATGGAATGTCTAATTAACTAGAACATATTGTAGTTAAATAATATCGACTTCAGTGTTCCTTTTATTTGCCCTAGTGGACGAGGGGGGCACCAAAAAACACAGTTCCGTTAACCTGATGTGGGGGGACCCTACAATATCTTATATGCGGATAGTCCACTTTTTATTTTTATTTTTTTATGCAGAGAAGTGAAAATGTATAATACTGCGGGTCAACGTTGGCAGTGGCCTCATCGAGTACGAGCAAGCGGCTGCGGCGCACGATGGCGCGCGCCAGGCACACGAGCTGGCGCTGCCCCACCGAGAAGTTGCCGCCGCCCTCCGCCAGCCGCGACGATAGCCCCGCCGCCAGCTCCGCCACCGCCTCCTTCAGCTCCACCTGCCGCGCGACACGCACACGTAAACGTGAATAGTGACACGGGAATAGCCTTTTATATAACACGATGAATTGACCGAGTAGATGAAACGGTATCAATTATACGGTATATAAAAATACACGTACATTAATAGACATATTGTGAATTATCAACTTTAAGTCAAAATAAGGCATATATTTATTTCTATGGTTATTATTTTTTATGGTTTATTTATTTATCCTCAAATATATCCGAACTAGCCCCTGAATATGAAGGGCTAAGTATACAATTTTGATATTTGTATAACAATGGTAGACAAGCAGTCAAACGTTGCATACCTCCTCCAATGCTTTCCAAAGTACGTTATCCGGATACTCGTCGAAAGGGTCGAGGTTGTGGCGCATCGTGCCCGAGAACAGCACTGGCTCCTGGGGAATGATGGAGATCTGGCTGCGCAGCTCGTGCAGCCCCAGCATCGAAGTCTCCCGGCCGTCGATTATTATTTCACCTTCGATTTTAGCTAACCTGCAATTATGGTTAGATTTGAGTATTTAAAACACTTGAGTATATTTATGTAATATAACTGTTGAATAAATTAGCGCTGCATTGGTTCATCAATTTGTCACGGTGAGTATGTGTATATCACTGTAATGTAATAGTAATTCACCATATATGACATTATATACACATGTATTACCTAAACAATGCATTGATGAGTGACGACTTGCCGGCTCCGGTCCGACCGACTATTCCCACTTTCTCCTTGGGCAAAATGGTGACACTGAGATCTTTGAGCACCGCGGGCTCCCCCGGCGCGTAGTACAGGAACACGCGGCGGAACTCCAGCCGGCCCGCCTCCGGCCACGACGGGGGCGGCTTCTTGCTCGGCTCGGACTCCAGAGGCGGCTCCGACTCTATGTGAGAGTATTCCTGTATCCTACAAAAAGAAAAGTTTTTTCACAAATATTCTTTATGTAAACAGAGAACATCCTTTGGGCGATCAAAATATACAATTTATTTATTCGGTATTTTATAATCAACCAATTGTCTACAAGTTCCTTAAAACCTAATCTACATTATTGTTTTGACAACGTACATAAAATTTGGAAATCTGACAAAAAATTTAACCCATAACACATTGTTGTACAACTATGGAAATATCACTTGCAATAATAGAATAAAAATAATGCCGTGAACATATTAGAAACCTTTCAACGCTGGTCATTTGGTTCTCGAGCTCGGTGGACTGCCGCATGCCCCACTGGAACATGCCCGTGAGCCCCATTGCCTGCGTGATCGCCAAGCCCACGTTGCCGCCGTTTTCACCTGCATTTCATTAAATAAACAACAGCCTATAAAATACTATATTCAGGCCACTAGATTCTGTGAAAAAAGTAGCTTCAGTGTTACCATTGTCAGCGCGAATAAAACAAAAGTGTGTAAACACCACATAAAGCTCTGGTAGAATGGTAAGTTAAGATTACCTTGACTGAAGACGAGGAAGCTGAATGTCACCATAGCAATGTACACGACGCATACCAGGTCCAGCCAGAAACCGAATGCGCGGGAACTTGCAATGAATAAATACCTGTAAATAGAATGCTCCTAAATGTCCCAGAAGTCGTAATAAGCGACCAGCAGAAAGTGCTCATCATATTACATAAATGTTTTGTTGTGTATTTGACATTATTGCTATTTTACGTTTATGGGTATGCTGCGGAACGAATTTTACTGCCAAAAAAGGCAAAGGTAAATAATATTTAATTTTAAAATCTTTCAAAACATGAGGTGGTAGTAATAATTTCCAACTTCACAATTTGCATTCACAATTACATACATCAAGGTATTCTTGTTTTGTTTTTAATCTGCAATATTATTTTCACTAAGACAATCTAAGTTTATCATCAGTATTGTCCAGCGCTTTGAAGTCACATACCACGCCGAGCTGTGTAGATCTTGATGGTTATCGAACTCTCTAATGAGTGCCTCTTGAGCGCCAAAGGCTCGAATGGTTGTGATTCCCTGAAGAGACGCGTTGAGGTGCGAGAACACAGGACTGCGCGCTGCGAACAAACGCTGTCACTGTAGTTTATAGTTTACAACAGTAAAATAGGTCTAAAAAGCGGCCAAAATTGCCGACGTTTAAATAGAGCTCTATATGAAAATATAGATTACATGTTTCCATCGTAATATATGAATCAAATTGGATTGAATGTAAAGTGTGAGCGAGCACAGTTCAGAGATGACTTACTCACACCCTCGAGGCGCTTGATGGCGCGCGAGGAGCCCAGGTATACGATGCGCAGCCCATAGAACACCACGCCGATGGCCAGCGTGGGCAGCAGCAGCCAGTAGTTCACCACCCCCACCACCACCACGATACCAATCAGCGCCAGACCAATCTGGGGGAGCACATATACTCGTTTTAAGCACAATCTTACTAAATAGTTCATACTTAGACTTAGTATCGTACCATTTACCGGCGACTTTGCTCGCGTAAATTTATGATTGTTTTTATGTGATAAATTAAAATATTTGGGGGAAAATTTAAAAATACTTTCCGGGAGTGTAACTATAGCTAAGAATCACCCAGGGGATCCAGTGAAAACTGAAAAAAATCCTTTTTTATGATGATCCTTTGAATTACCTGCAACACGTCGAGCAAAGCCGAGGGCAGCACCTCGTCGACGGCGCCCATGTCCTTGGAGAACCTGTTGAGGATGCGGCCTGAGGGGTTTGTGTGGAAGAAACGCATGGGCGCGCGCGTGATGGCCGCGAACATGGCGTTGTGCAGACGCGTGGACGCGCGCATGGCCATCGAGAAGAACATGAACGAGCGCAGCAGCGACACCGCCACCAGCGCCACCACCATGCCTGCACACAACATTACGCGATCGATACTTTAACTATTGTTGGAAAATTATAATATTTTTACTTAACACTATGGGTTTTTCGTGGGTCTTACATGTACTATATATAAATAAGCTATATTATGAATAAGCAAACTGAAATATGTGTTTACCGGTGTAGATGTAAATGCAGTCGTATCGCGTGAGCGTAGAGTTCTGGTAGCGCGCGTTGTCCACGAGCGAGTCGGTGAGGTTGGCCGCGCTCGCCAGTGCGCTCGAGCCGTTCTGCCGCCGCGTTATCTCTAAAGGATTCTTCTCCTCTAAGTTCACCCTGCCAAGAAAAAAATCTTAGTACTAAATAACAACAACAACAATAACTTTTTATTGCACACCATGAATACAAAGTTATAAAATTGGTTAAGAACTGAAAAACTAAACACAACGATCAGAAGACTAATGTTGCCATACATGCAAGCGTGCGTGCGAAGTAACTCACCAGTAACTGGTCCACCAGTCTGAGCCGGAGCCGAGCAGCTGCGCCAGCACGGCCACCAGCACCATGACGGCCACCAGCACGGGGTGTCCGCTGGCGCGCAGGTAGGCGCCGTACACCGCGCCCGACACCGCGCCCGCCGACCGCATCTCCGCCTCTTCGCGCCCCGCCTCGGGCGGCGCCGTCGCCGTCAGGTTGTCCACCGAACTCACCTGGAACGGATCAAATACACTTTTGTTATTGACGTATATAGATTTCTTTTTAAATTCACGGGTCAAGTTTAGTTACATGAATAGGTACTACCAAAATTACAGCGACACAACTGAATGAAACCGAAGTTAAAACTACAAGAAGGAATTGATATATGCAAATATTTCGAAGGATATAAGTATACCTGGATTGAATTTCTATTAAGAAGTTGTAGTCTCAAAAAAATCAATACAACTCATAACAAGTAGTCTTCGGAATACTTACGGAATGAATACTCATTTGCCGCTTCCGGAAGCTGCCCTGCAGCACGGACTCCTCGGGCTCGCTGGCGGGCGGCTGCTCCGCGGCGGGCTTCTCCTCCTCCTCCTCGTTGCGAGCTAGCAACGTCGCAAAATCCAAACCGGATGCACTCAGCGTATCGAAGTTCCCAGCCGCGGCTATTGTACCGTTCTTCAATATTATTATCTGTGAATCACATAATGCATGGAATGAGCTATTTTCTTGATTATTAATTTTATGTAAAAAAATCTGCATCCCACAGGAAATAGGACCGCGGTTAATATTTGAACGCGACTGACAATATTAGTGTAGTTAATATTTGTCTGTACGAGCGCAGCTACATATTATTAGTATCTGTCTTATTCGAAATTGAAAACAGATGCATTGTTACTTTTGAGGACTGATATTTGCTTCTAGTAGACACTTGGATTGATGGACACAACCTTCAGAAACAGACCGACATACAATTTTTTTTATAATAATAATAATTGTAAATATGGTGCCGCCCCAGATGAACTGTATGCACAGAACTGTATAAACAGAAGCAAATGTAACCAACCTGGTCCACGTCCCTCAGGAACTGCAGCTGGTGCGTGACGAGCACGCGCGTGGTATTGCGCAGGTAGCCCACCACGCACGCCTCGAACAGGTGGCGGCCCACGTGCGCGTCCACCGCCGACAGCGGGTCGTCCAGCAGGTAGATGTCGGCTC
Source organism: Passova passova rudex (assembly GCA_018245715.1). Lineage (NCBI taxonomy): Eukaryota > Metazoa > Arthropoda > Insecta > Lepidoptera > Hesperiidae > Passova > Passova passova. The sequence goes on from DWDZ01000005.1 coordinate 11,244, forward strand.
GCTTGTACACGGCCCGTGCCAGGGAGATGCGCGCGCGCTGCCCTGTCCGCCAGCGACGGTACACAGTTAGTCGTTGTTGCTGGATGTGTAGCTCAGTGTCGGAACGAGAGTCGCGTACAGTGGATGTAACGTCGCTCAATGAATTGTGATGCCATCGCAATAGGTGGGGATTAACTTCCCGTTTAGTATCTACCATTTAGATTAATAATATTTTCAATTCCCATATTCTATCTAATGAAACACACAAATCAACATAATACATAGTTACTATTGGCAAGAACGATGTTATAAATTTAAGAAAAAGTTATAGGAGTACGATGTTTTCGGGACGATTATTTATACCTCCACTGAGGCTGACGCCGCGCTCGCCGACCACGGTCTTGTCGCCGTGCGGCAGCAGCGAGAAGTCCCGGTCGAGCGCGCAGCGCCGCACCACCGCGTTGTACCGCGGACGGTCCATCGCCTGCCCGAACAGAATGTTCTGTCGTACGCTCCCTGCAAATACGACCACGTTATAAACTAAAACGTTCATTAAAAACTCTCCCCACCGATAAAAAAAGATTTTTATATTAACTTCAAGACAGTATGTATTTTTAAGGTGGTTTAAGGTGGAGTTGTTACGGCACCTTAAACGTGGCCAGAAGTAAAACTGACTATCGATCACATACTTTATAATCAGATATATTTTCAGCTATATGAATTTAGAACTATACTATTATTATAGATTTCAAATTAGTAATTCTAGATATAGAATTACGATTATAGTAACACAAGTAGAGGATTAAATGTAAGAGAAAAGAAGCCGTTATGAATGTTTTACAAGATACCTGCGAAGAGCCACGGCTCCTGGCTGGCGTAGGACACGGCGCCGCCCACGTGCACGGCGCCCGCCGTCAGCGGCAGCTCGCGCAGCAGCACGTGCAATAACGACGACTTGCCCGCGCCCACCGGCCCGATCACTGCTATTAACCTACGCACCGTTCGGAAAATTATCACTAAACTTTTTGTAAGTATAAAGACAACAAAACATTTAAACTTTCTGGCGTCACAAAAGTTCTAAGTCGGGTTGGCTTCGACCCCTCGTCTCCGTTTATTCGCGGCGAAGTATCGCGTAGTGTGGTCCGGGCATTCCACGGTTATGGGAGACTCGGACCTAGCAATCAGATATCACGAGCGTCGCAGGGACGATTGTAACTCACTTGCCCGGCTTGACGGTGAGCGACAGGTCGGTGAGCGTGTTCTCCGCGTGCGACACGATCCACTTGGCCGTGGCGTGCTTGAGGCGCACGCCGCGTGCGTCGTCCTCCACGCGCGTGGCCAGCTCCTCGTCGTCCTCCTCGCCCGATTCCAACGGCGCTATGTTAGCGTTACCTGTAACGAATGCGCCAATATAGAATCGTAATATATATATCTCTATAACTTGACACTTTAGCAATTCTTTAATTTTTGCACCTGGATAGTTTCACAGATATAAAACTATTTTTAATTCTTGTCTTTTATATAGTAAATTAAAGAAAATTAGAGCCACTTTCGAAATACATAGTTGGCAGTCGGTATGTGGACTTGTTCAGTTGATTATGGTCGTATTTGTCTATGGTTATGATAGGTTTTACGTCATTACCGTTTCCTCTAGCTTCTTCTTCTTTCTTGAGACCTTCATTCTCTAACAATGCTTTAGAGATTTCCTTCGTAGGTTCTGACTTCACCTTCGGTTCTATGTTCTGTTCCTTAACTGGTTTCGACGTCTGTATTTCTGCTAGACCGGGTACCGGTTTACTGGTATCTTCATACAGCATAAAGTTTTGCAATCTCTTTATTGATATGGTTGCTTCGGCTACTTGCGCAATACCTGAAAATTGTGCATTATTTACCATCTATCATATATAAGCCATTCTTTTAATAGTACTATTTAGTGTTATTGTTATCGAAAATCAGGTTATGTTAAAAGTATCTATTTTATATAACGCTTAATTTTTCTGTTAACTAAATACATAGTAAATTTACGCAATTTTATGTCTGCCAATACATTTCACAAAGAAAGAAAAAGTGTTTTCAAATACCACTTACCTTGCGGGAAGTAAACAGTCATGGTCTGCCTCAGTATGTTGTAGAAGCTGGTGACGACGAACACCTGCTTGGCGCTGATGACCTTGTTCTCCAGGACGAACGCCAGGATGGAGAAGAACAGGCAGATACGCGTCGTGAACATTATGAAGGACGTAAGGACGCCGCGGATGTAGGACGTGGCGCGGATTTGCTTTATTTCTTGCCTTAATGAGAAACAAAACAGTATAAGCATAGTTACATAGCATACTTAGCAACACTCGGGGTGAAATATGATTCTTAGTGAAAAGGTCATACAATATAACATCTTCCCAAATCCACTCTACTCAACCGACATTCATATCTTTTTGAAGCATTTTGTTTCTTATCGGAATAGAAAATGGCTTATAATAATCAGAAAAACATTATCTATTCGTGAAAGACTAGATTCGATTCAGTGGTTTCAAAGAATAGTCCCTTTAAGCAAACATTTTTCCTCTTCTCCAGTTCGTAACTTGCATGTACTTTTATCATACGTCTAGCTGGCAGGTTACAGAGGTATACTACGTCTTATATTTGCAAAAGTAATAATTATTATTTACTCGACGTACATTGCGATTATAAGTTAAATTCAATAAGGCATTAAGCACGTCGAAAGATCGTCGGAATGAAGTGTGTAGTTACATTTGAATCGTTATCTAACGTCACACCGATTTCCCCAACGTCAATGGTTATTGTACACGACATATCCTCGTAGAAGGTGAAGTCCAGTAACCGCAGGTGGCCGCTAAACTGTAACACAAACACAAAACATTGAACAATGTACTCACTTCCGCGACTTGGCGACGAGATCGGCGAACGGTTTTTCCCACGTGTACATCTTGATCACTTGGATGCCGGATAGGATTTCATTCATGAGCCGCACGCGCTCGTCCGTGCGCAGCGCGGTCTTCAGACGCAACACAGACGTCCGCTTGCCGAGGTATGCTGAATAAATAAACGTGACAATATCAGACAAAAGCTAATAATTAAGCCACATTTATTTAACCAATTATTATCATGGAAAAGCACGTAGTTTCGAAACGGTTGCAGATGGCTAAGGAACTGCAAGTGTAAGCGACATCAGGCGAAACAGCTCACACTGGAGCAGCGTGGTGGAGTTATCCAGGTCTCCTATATTTACAGGGAAAACCCGCAGTCAGCAACAACGACGTAAAGTTAATGGCATGCAGTTAGCCAACCAATTTTCATTAAGCGGTAATAACAATTTAAAATTTGCAAATAAGTCCGATTTGTAAATGGTAAGTGATGGGGTAGTGCTTATGTAAGCTAAACCCTTAAAAATGGATTAATACCATCAAAAATAGTGTAGAAATGAAGTCTGATCGACTACAAAACAAAAAGGTGCATAGAAATCAACAACAAAAACAAATATCTTAGATACCTAAAGGAAAATTATTAAATGCCGCCGATAATAATTTCTTGCGGAGATTCAGAGGACGAGGCGCGGTCAAAATCCGGTTATCTTGTTTGTTACGAATTAGGACGATGCACCGCATAATAAATTTATAATAATAAGTTATCGAGTTTAACCAAACTTGATAACTTACCAACCGGTCAAGTGCACGGAATTCGAAACGTTATGAAAACTAGAAATAACACAATTAATGAACAATGAACTTGGATGGATGATAATGAAGTGACATTATCCTGTGTCAATCAGATAATCCATATCCACGACCCGTTTTAGGAACCGGTCTGTCACAGGTCCTAGATTCGATTAAGTTTGCACAGAAATGAGGTGGATAGTTTTGGTCCGAATAATATTTGTATATTGGTCAGTATATCTAAGTATTTGTATATTGGTCAGTATGTCTAAGTATGTGTATATTGGTCAGTATATCTAAGTATTTGTATGTTGGTTAGTATATCTAAGTATTTGTATATTGGTCAGTATGTCTAAGTATTTGTATATTGGTCTTATTTAATGTTTTAACTTACCAACTACGGTGGGTACGACAATTTAAAAAGGAAACAGTTGTTTACGAAATAGTTACCCTAACGTTGTCGAGTGTTAGATTTACGTGTGTCACGTGTTAGTTTTTACAACGAACGACTGATAAATAAACGTGTTTTCTATTCTACTAAAGTAATAAAACGACACGATTTTGGAATAAAATGGTATCAAATCGCATATTCAAACAATCATGTAATAGGTACTTTAATAAACCTCAACTTTTATAAAGACAATGAATATAAGAAAAGTTACAGTATACATTTTTTGATTAAAATGTATCTATTAAATATTACAAATAGAATGTATACAAATATCAAGAGCATAAATGAAAATGTTCATTCTTGTCACGAAAAATCTTAACATTTCTTAAATAAGCATCAAAACACTTGTGATATTATTGGTTCTGGCTATAACAAATGATAATACACATGACAAAGTTGTAAAAAATATGGCTCTCAAATTAGGAGTCTACGGCGTACATAGCTAGAAAAAAAAATATTTGAGAAAAAATATTCCATTGATAAAGAATTTTATACGTTTTCTTTTTAATTAAGTATATGGATATCTATCTCTCTGCCAAATTCGCATTCGAACCTTACTATAATATATAGGTACTTCCACGCCTACAACAGATGCTACATGCTTCATTGTGTTTCATTAAGCATTGCTCCAATTCTCACATACACATTGATCAAACGACTAATAGAACTGCACGCTGCAGCTAATGGACACCGCACACGATGCACGGGACATTTGATGCGAATGTTTCGATGTACAGAATATATACTTAACTATAATTGGCATACGGATCGGAATTATTATGCCGTTTAAACATCCTTCAGCGTAATCGACTGCTACCCTTTGTCCATTGCGTGTTACTGTGTATAACAGCTGATATACATTCCTTTGTGTAATTCATATTAATGACTTTTTATTAAACCTACTGGCTAATTTATAATGTTTTACTACAGTAGTTTATTGTCGCTGAGCGTAGTATAAAATGAAAATCTAATATTTGTCACCGTACAATTATTCCTTGAAACAGTTTTCCTAATTTTTTGTGGTAATTAAATAATTTTCCGTCTTACGCAGTATCGTATACAGCCTGAGCCTGATGATAAATATCACCACACAGATCTTCATCCTAATCGGTCATTAACTTCTCCCGTGACAAATGAATGTACAGTAAGACATTTAGACGAATATTCCAAAAACAAATGAGTGTATATTTTTCTGGCTGCCAATACAAATAAATATACAAATCGTATTAAAACTTATTAGTCAAATACTACTACTATGTATTATGTTGGGCCAATTATTACAATGAAAAAAATTTTATTTTTGATTTAAAAATATCAATATGTAGTTCAACAATTTATTTCTGAAAATATTTCAAACTTATTTAGACTAAAACTGGGTAGACAAAATAACACTCAATAATGACGCATTCAAGGTTTGTCATTGTGTCCATTGTAAAGAAACGCGTTAATTTAATTGTTTGTAATTTTCTTCTTTCGCAAAATGTGTTGCTAATAAGCCGAGCCAACGCCAGCCAGTATGCAGGATCGTCTAATCGTCATACAGTCGAGTGTGTCATTAACTTTACACGCACTTTAACGTGTTGAATATCTAGTTCAAATAACTTAACCAGATAATTGAGTTTCAAGTACCATTGTTAGCGATATCAGGAAGTTTAGCATGAAGTCACGACACGGAACGCTTCGCGATAGGTTTCCATCGCATGTGTGATGAATGGAAAAATAAATTGTAACGTATTTAGTGATAACTTTACCCGTGTAGGATATGTTATTTGTTATTCAATTTAATCTATTTCAATTGTAAAAGAATAGCAAAGACAGCAACACAATATTGTCACAGACGGGTTAAGACAACACTGACATTTTTGATTACTTCACCTGAAGAAAATGGTTTTGGATGTCACAGTGTTAGCTTCTCGATGCAATGAAATTCTACATAAAGCTGAATGTAACAAGGGCACGACAGCCACATTTCGCCATTATTATTGATGACAGCAGATTGTTGATTTCAACCACTACCAAATTCCTATTCGGTTTACTGACAATTTAGCAAGGATCAGCTTATTTAGAAGCCCTTTGATTCATAAAAGAATTTACAGGATTCATAAAAGACAGTCTTATCTAAAAGCACTTACCCTGTAACGGTATGAAGGCCAGCATGAAGGCGACGCCGATCACGGCGGCCCAGCTGATCTCCACCCACATGAAGTAGGTGATGATGACGGTGGCGAGCGGCCCGATCCACAGGTAGTGCAGGAATATGACGGCCACGTCGAAACGGTTCACGTCGTTCGACAGCAGGTTCACCACCTGCCCGACCGTGGTCTCGCCCAATGCAGTTTTCGACAACCTTAATGACTGCAAAATTCAATTATTTAGCTGCTATCATAATAACTTATTATTATTGCATTGTAATGTTGTTTTTTTTTTACTCATTTATAAGTCCACTGCTGGACCAGGACTCTCATAGTGAGAGGGATTTAGGCCATAGTCTACCTACT
>DWDZ01000006.1:0-17785 GCA_018245715.1 Passova passova rudex
ACATTTGTGTGATGAGCACAGTTCTTTGTTCTGTGTATGCTTTACCTGCTGTCAGGTTGCCATAACAAATACATTGAATAGCGTAATGTGAAATAGGATAGCTGTGTGTGGTACTGTCACTTATAATTAACAGCTACAATTAAATTCATTATGCTTATGTCTATCTGGGAAAATGGTACGTGCACCCGGTCTCGGTATGTGCATAGACAAAGCAAACATGTTGTGTTATGATGAAATTTTGTATTTTTTTCGACCCTTTTAGTGGTCCACCGCTCGACCCAGGTTTCCTCTCATAGTAAATATGTATTAAAATATTAAAACAACCAAGGTAGACAGTGTATATGGCGACGTAAAGTAGGTATTCGGAGATATGCATCTAGGAGTAGGTAAGTGGCGCGGGAGCACATGAGTCAGTGTTGCCAGTAATAGCGCAGTGATAGTTCCCAGGCTATCGGTTCCGGGGTCACCGTGTCGCCGTCGCCGTGCATTAGAAAATGACAATCATGATTAATGTTTTTTTAACATTTTGTTGACCACCGGTTCACTATTTACAAAAATAGGGGTACTCTATTAGCGATTAGTGTCTCATTGATGTGAAATCTCCACCTTATTCTGTTCGTGAAATAAGCTGAAAATGATTCCAGCTATATAACAATTTTCCCAACTTGGTGAGAGTGACACCCAATTGAAAATATATTTATAGTTAGGTAACGCAGTGTTTACGTAGACTCTATTATCGATTCGCCAGTCGCATAATTTTCGGTACAGCTTATCGCAATCCAAAAGATTTCTAATATTATCAAAAAATATGAATCGACCTCGGAAATATAAATGATAGGAAGTTCCAAGGAAATGTGTAAATAATCGTATCATCAGAACATAAAAATATATCGCTATAGTTGTTTATATTTGTTTATGGAAACGATGAGTGAAAAGCGAGCGAATCGATAGGAAATTTTTCTATCGTTAAGACTTGTGAAAATGAGTATAAACATAATTATCCCGATTGAGACACCCAGTTATTGTGTAACCTCGGAACCCTATTGTTCTGCAATAATAATGACATATAGGTATACAACTTAAGATTTTTATACAACGTCACTGAGAGATAATGAAGATTGATCAATAACTCATTCGGTTAAAATTAAAATGTAATCACATTCGCCAACTTAACATAATTTATTGGAATCTTTTTCTTAGTAAGATATGAGAATAACGATATAATTTTAAAATGAAATATTTTCATTTCAAACAATTCCAACGTTTAAAAGAAATGTAATTATTGTTGTTATTGGTTTTGTTGAGGCTTGTTAGAAACTTTGTTATTAATGTAAATAATAAAGGGCGCAGGTGCACTGTACGCTGAGGGACTTAAATTGTAAAGTCTTCGCCGTAATTACTGGCGTCTGTTACAATAATTTCATTCGTAACCCACACTAATGCGTTTTGCATCTTGACAAAGTACATCTCTATCTTGAGAATTTTATATATAATCTCATTAATTTAATATTGTAGCTTAAATTAGAAAGTTATATGTAGCGAGCTAGGAGACAAACGGGAAGATCATATATATAGTGGGACCACTGTACGGCCGTTAGATACTGCATGTTAATTGATCCTAATCTTTGGGCTTTCCTGTCGGCAATTGCGTACATAAATTGACAGCTCCGTTGAAACGAACGGCGTGTAATATTTGTAATGTATTTCGCATTAAAATAATGATTACACTTCTATTTCTATTCATATACAACTGTATTTAAACTGGTATTCTACTGTAATAATGTTTAAGGCTAAAACAGTAGTTACCGCTTTTCTTCTTGCGATAAGAATAACTTTTTGAAGTTTTAAGTGCCAGTTTAAGTGAAATAAATGAGGAAATAACGAAGAAATTTCTTTCTTTGGCTATTCTTGCCCTGTTTCGGTTCAAATCGAGGAGGGTTCCTCGTCATCGTCGATTATAGATAGTTCAATATAATATATGTATATATAAAAGAAAAATACTGAATTATAACGTGAATACGGTATGGCTAAAAGTTAAAACACGTAATTGAGATTATCCTTGAAACCGTAATTAGGTATCTAAGTGTTCTTCTTGTAGCTGAGTATTTCCGCTATTTATTGATTTTAGATCTTTTTAATAACAATAAACCTATGTCAATTGATTGTCATTCACATGTCAAGTCACATTTATCTATACCTATATGATTATGTATGACCCGCAATAATTACGGATATGGTTAATTAATGTGTAGTGTTTTTAATTAATTAGTAATAATATATTTGAAATTATTCCCTTATGGGTAGACTATACTTTTTGCTTATATGCTGACCCATACCTAGTGTTTTGTTTTTAACACATTTTAGTCACAAATCGTATGGTAACCTTAGCGTGTCAGTAATAATTGAAAATAATTAGGTAGGCAGGTTAAACATTCGTTATTTAGTTTAACATTACAAGTGGCACGAATGTATCGCGTTTTAGACGTACACAGAGAAAACTGCACAGCTTCGTTAATTTGAAACGTTAAAATATCATTATGGTTCTGAAGATAAAGTGTATTTGTTATAATATTTAAAACCGTATATAGACTACACGGAGGGCACCAAATTTGTGTGTTGACTGTCTGTTTGTGCTGAATGTTACCGTAAGTATGTATGTACTTAATTGTAGATATGTCGCTGCTACTTGCTATTGATATTTCAATTTTTTTTCCCGGTCAGAAACAAATAGGTAACTAACAAGCTTTGAATGGTTTGAACAAGGGTGGTATTGGTGTAAGAGGACAAGAAATTTATTTAGCGGTTAACGGCCGCATTGTTTGGCTAGCGGGACCGAGTTCTTCGTCGAGGTGCGTGCGCCTCGCGACCACTCTCACGCCACAACGCTAATTGTTCAATTGGGTCGACTGAAACCACTTACTAGATTATACTTGGACATGACCATCTATTGCACTTACAATATTATAAGCAAAATCATCAAGCCACAACAACAGGTTTCTTGGTTCAATTCATTACAGATATCAAATTATGCTACTATAATGTTCCGCTGCTATGTAAACTGGTGATTACATAAATGTCCACATTTTACATAAACAACACGTGAGCGGCACAATATAAAAACATTTCTGCTAATAAATAACAATTGTATGAAATCTGAAGTCGTAACGCGCAGCCGGAGCCATAGGTTTCCTTTCCTCGTTGTCTTCGCTGCCTCTCCAATTAAAATCCGAGAGGTGGAAGACGCGAAACACGCTCGAGGTTATTTAACCGCGAATCCGAACGTTGCATGAATATCAATTGACTTTTGATCGGTACATACTCGTTTGTTTATTTGTTAGTTAAGTACAAACAAGTATATTTCTTTTCCTATGCTTAAAGCCACCTATTTACAATTTGTTTAAATAACTATACTAACTAGGCACCCAAATGGATACTTAAGATAAGTAGGTATAACTTTATCTATATCCACATATCAAATAAGGCGACAGCTATTAATTTGCCATATCTGATTTCTCAATGGTCTAGTTAATCTTAAAATCAAACACACCGATATCCATTACTTTTGAATATATCTGCGGTCATTTCCAGTGGGTGTACTATTTGCATAACTTTTGGCAGCTTAGTTTGAGATTTATATGAAAAGTATTGCTGACAAAGTTTTATTCAGTTCAGTTCCAACAAACATTCCATTATTTTTATGACCTTTCATCGGTGAGTTTGGTCTACGTCAGAAGGCGCTTTATTCAATTAATATATAGAAAACGTTTGCATTATAATGATCATAATATTTCTGGATTTCATGAATTTTATTCTTAAACACACAAACAATAAAGTCAAGATCAGTATTTTTTCATGTAATCACACATTACTTGCACCGAGCCGATCCGCGGCGCGCGGGTGACCGCTTATCACGGGCCCTTTGAATTAATATCTAACATCCAGAAGGGACAAGAAACTATAAGTATTGTCTTTTTATCTTTCTCCACCTCGGGCAGAATTCGTAAGGAGATATGTATTATATTAGTTTGTTTCAAAACATGAAAGGGATCATGCCTTTTTTCAACCCTTCTATTGTTCCACTAATGGACGCAGGTTTCGTGAGTTCAGACTTAGTCCAAAGTCGACCACTGCCCACGTTGTCAGCAGATTCTACACGCCTTAAGAAAAACTGATGAAGAACTAATTTCTTTAATCTTTTGGACATACTTTTTATAAACTTTCAGTTACCTGTCAAGATTCAACCGAAGATCTTGTTATTGAAGACTGAAATTCTAATCATTTGGCTATCACTGCTTTGTTTCGGAAAATATAATATACTATCTAATCTTGTTATATGAATATTTTTATTAATATTGCAAAACGATAAACTTTTCCGTATATTTATTTTTACATGGATCAGATTAAACATTTCAACAAAAGGATATTTAAATGTTGCAACGATAGCTGAATTATTTTATAGAAATTATTAACGGTTCATATTGGCATATTATGGTTCTTGTTAACACGCCGTTATATTGGAAAGTATCGCACTTGCCAATGTACAAATAGATTGTACACTATCGGCCTTATTTACGATAGCTTCACTATCTTGCGGTATCGCGATACGACGTCAACATATACTCATATAGTGAGTTATGGCTATAATATATGCGATGTTTTATTATCGCATAATTCAGGTAATGTCTGATGAAGAACTTTTACTAAGGGCCGGCTGCGAGCGTCGACATCGACGTTGGGACGCTCGTCCCGAGCGTGCCGGCTCCTGCGTGGTGGACAAGGATCTGACTACTGTACCATTAACCACGTTACATCCGTGTGTCCAGAGACAGAACTCGATTACGATTATATCTCTAAGTGGCACATAACAAGACACTAGAAATCCATCGTGCCGGTACTGGTACTTGTGGCGATAACTCCTATCACATACATTGTCTGTCTAGTCTATCATAAACATTTGTCCTGTGAATCGTCATAAATATACACTACGTTTACAAGTTTAGTGGGTATGGCAAAGTAAAAATGTTAATTTTATGTTGAACACAAAATGTGTGTTTTGCTTTATCACCGTTTGGAAAAGAAGCAGGCAAACAATGACAAATTCCAAATAATATTCAACTAGTACAATATTTCATTTTGAACTTAACATATTTGGTTTTATATAAACTGACCAATCCCACACACATCACAAGATAACTTTAATAACGTAGTAAGTGAGAGGCAAACGTGTTACAACTTAAACGTTGAAGCGAAAGAAGGACCATTTTTTTGTCCATGGCCCAAAAAGAACCGGCTGACAACAAGCCCAGCTAGTTCTGATCACTGTGATGTGAATAATGAAGTACCTTTTGAACTTGATTCTAATGTTAATAAAGAACACGGTAATTTTATAAAAACGTTTTTACTAAGATAATGTATTACCTATAAATATGGTCTGCTAATGAAACATAAAAACAAATACATATTACAATAATCAAAGAGGCCATAAAAATGTTCTAGTTTAATTGCATGTAATTTTATATAATTCACGCCTTCGGAACAATAGTTGACCACAACAAACAATGATGTTTATAATATAATAAGCTGCGCGCTGACTCAATGCCCGGCTAGGTGTATTTAACCGCATAAGACACTTTAACCTTAATTTAGAATCAAACTTACCTGTCACGTTTATCCTCTTACGTGCAGGAAAACAACTTGATACTATTAGTAAACAAGGTAGAGTCAAAAAAGTTGCAATATTAAAATACGTGCACGCTCGGCGGTGGTCGGAGTATTACTGACTGAATTGAACTGAGCTACGACACCGTCGTACTCGTACCTGGTAGTGGCCATGTGCGAATTGAGTTCACTGAGAGCTCGCCGGTTAGTCGAGCGGCTGCGCAAGCGCACTCTATGAATTAACCACGTTAGGTCTTACGGTTGGCAGAGTTGGTACGGGAGTCTCGCGATCGTGACCACCCACGCTCACAAGAACCTCTTTAAATTTACTCAAGATATGTTTTTATTTCACGTTTTGAGTTCGTGAACAAAATTCAACACAAAAAATATGAACTTAACTTTATATGTTTTTTGCTACAACTGAACGTGGAATAAACTAGAAAATATGCTTTGGCGTCGTGCCTCAGAAAACTAGAAATATAAAAAAATAACAATAGGAATACTAAAGTTTTAAATATAGAGGATTTTAAAACAAAAATGTTGCTATTTTCAATTTAACGGCTTTACACCAGCTTATGTTTTTGACAAAGTGGCACACGGAAATCTAGCAATACGTAGTGCTTTGGAATAATATAAAATGATATGAGTACGTACAGGTTTATTTATTTAGTAGTATCCTTATAATTTGTATATGTCAATTGTTATTTATTGAAATAACAACTGAATAAAACATATTATATAGAACCGTAATACATAGATTATTTTAATGTCCATTTGTAGTGGACCTTATAACGTTCACTTTGAACCATCCAGTTACACTCACGAATGATACAGACTGTGAAAGTGGGTGTTATGTAAAACGTTAGCTCAAGCTTACTTAGTATTTACAGTAAGTACTAAGATTATGTATTTGTCAGCGTTTTATAGATTGCAAGCGAGAAATATTAAAATATGGTCATGAATAAATTGTTTTAATATCTTTTTGATTTTCTTGATCTATTTTCCTGCTCATCAAGAGAATAAAAACTTATATTAATAATTGCAAAATATAACTTAATTTATATGGATATGTTAATAAGCACCTTCCAAATTTAGATTTATATAAAAGAATAACCGTTATGCCAAAAACCCATTGCATTTCCTTGGTCCATTCATTGACAATAGCCTTTACACAATTACCTACATTGCACAATTACCGCCAAGATATTGCTTACATCCGTTTTGATCTCGTGTAGTTACCATATGTACCTTTAAGTGTTGTCGAAATATTTCGTATAATATAAAATACAGTATTCGTTTATATACGAGTATATTTAAAACGCATATATCGTACATGTATTATACGAGTGAATCCTTCATAGATATGAATTAAATAGAGTATTAGTGAACTTAGACCATCACTAATCAAATTTAAATTAATAGATATCATAATAACACGCGTAATTGAAAATTATAATTATAACACTTTAAAAATCTGCTTTAATGAAAATTATATAAATTCACTGAGATATATCAATTAAAATTAATTGCAGACGTTGCAATAAAGTTAATCACTGTGTAACGGTGGATATTCAAATAAAGATGAACCATACGAAAAGAGCACTAAAACTCAGCGCCCGTTAGTTCCCACGGTCCGAATGAGCATCCGAAACTGGATAAACCGGAAACCCCGAGCGCAATCACCTCTACTCGGATCCTTAAATCCTGCTTTCTATTTGTTTTTGAGTGCCGCAGATGCATTTGTATCGGGCTACTACAAATTATACAATCGATTTCATAATTCCTTTACTAGTTGCATTAAAGACTTGACAGAGTAAAACTTTAAGGAAATAACCCTATTTTATTGATATATGGGTACGTTGGGTATATTGGAAAATATACATTTGATGTTGTTCTTTATAAATCAAAATGGCTACAGACGAATTGCTTACACGTACCCACATTGTGTTTTATTTTATATTTGATAAAATATGTTACATTCAGAAGTGGCCAGCCAGTGTTTCTTGTTAACACATTAAAATGAATTCATAAATATAGCGGGTACATCGTGTCGTGCATACTAATATTAATAATGGCTATTTATATTTATTCATGAATATTCAGCACAAAAAGGTTTATACAGAAAAACTTAGCTCATGTTCGTGTAGTTTATTTTATATGACTTTAAAAGACGCTTTTAATAAGATACAGTATTATAACGTTAGGGTCTAGCGATGGCATAAAGAGAAGCGATAAAATAAATTAATAAACAAAATTAATAAATCACACTAGCCATTCGCAGACTCGATACCTTTAAATAGGATGTGAAAATATTGCGTAATGAATCCATGAATGTAATTTATTCATGTCTTTCACCTTTGCAGTTCTATTATTTGCATAGATAACACGATAAGATAAATTACTTCCATATCAGCGACTGCTAACACGATAGACGAGTGTCAGAGTTTATTTTTCTCGCGGTTAACAACGTCGTTTCACTGGGACACAATGTATAGGAAATAAGTACCATCACGATTTACTTAGCGCAACCGTTTCATTCAATATTCTCTGATAGCAAAATATAATACTTAGTTTTCCCAAGCTGTGATATTTTACATATGTTTTTGTTTACGGTGTATAGCATAGTAATATTTTTAAAGTTGTTGTATAGGTGTTTTCTTCTCGTATATGAAATTTAAATTATTTATTGTCCTTCTACAAATTGTGAAATATATTAAGTCACTCAAATCGACATACTCTCATGAAACAGTACTACTCAGCGATGGGCACAACGTTAGATGAAGGATTCTACCATCATATGCCGGTGCTATATTATCAAATACGAGTAATCTTTGAAACTACTTTACTCGGATACAGCAGTTTTCTTAACGATTTTAACCTTAGTAAGTTTTGCAACACAATGTCGTACTAAGTTATTCCTGTCATACGCAGCACGTACGATAATACGCAACCTTGGTAAGGTTGTCATAGATACAGATACAGCCTTTATTTGAATTTAAAATTGGCTTTTATAGTGTACGAAAAAATCACGAAATATTAAAAAACAAATAGCAAGTTTGAATTATTTTCCCTGATTTACACGGAATGATTTCACCATGAAAGAAAGTTGTCAGTTCAATTAGTGCTCTGTTAAGCGATTAGCGGCAAGACAAGGCCTTGGCAAGTAAAAGTGAAATTAATGTCTTTGTCACCACGATACTGTTATTGAACGGCTATGGTAAGGGACTTGCTTAACCGTAGCCGTTAAACATACGAACGAAATATCCTCCACGAATGAAACGAATATTAACAAACATGTCGTACGTAGGTACATATAACTTTCCGTACAAAAAGAAGCAGCCGTCACGATAGCAAAAGTAACGTTACTTTGTAGATTAAAATATTTTTATTGATTCCTGAACTAGATTATTCTGAATGACAATCGTACAATTGTAAAGGAGGAAAATTTATCGCCTGTCATTTTCTGTCAGACAAGACCGCTCTACAAGCTGGCCACAGTCGACATAGGTAGTCTGTGGTTCGTATTCGAAGTGGAGCTTTCTCGTTGCGGTTTCAAATGAAGATCAATGGCTTGTACAGCATGTACGAATTACAGTTTCTTTTTTAATTGTACCTTATATTTATGTACGAATTGAATTGTTTAGTGATCTACAGTACGTCGTCACACTTAACGGGTATTTTGATTTGGGCCTCTGATTAATAATATCATTATATTAATTTCATAACTCGATTGTCTATTGTTAAGTTATTCGTAAATGGAAAATTTCGTTCAGAATTATAACAAACGGATAAAGAATTTAATAATTGGTCAGATAATAAATCGTGGCGCTCAATTCCATTGTGAGAACAATGCATTTATAATTCGCCTCACAACTTTTTCTATACCTTTTTTTGTTAAACTATAGAAATGTAACCGATCGTTAGATATCAAGAGTTCTTTGCGTTTAATGGTATTTGTATGTATGAAGCGACGTAGTAATTCGACTATTGCTATCTGTGTATTATATATTACTAATACTCTTTGATGACTGCTTATGGACCTTTGAGGACCAATTAATTGGATTACGTATAAAGGCCTACTCGTCGATACTCTTGCGTGAATTTGCGACAATTTCATTATGCTTTATGTACGAGGCATGTACACACATTTTTATATCATGCTTTAATTAAAACGACGAAGGGACAACACAGTACATTCCAGTAATGCGTTAATGTTTAACTCGAACTTTTCGTCCATGGAAGTCATATTGTGACAAAGTTATACATGTTTGTTATATCTCGCTCACAGAAAATGGTGGCGAAAAAGTAATAACGAATTGTTTTTTTTAGTCTCATTTTTGCGAATGAAAAAATTTTTTATTCGAAAAATTATGTAAAATTATTTAAAATTGTATAGGCATATAGCAAAAACTCCGCAACTTCAATGGACAGAGAAAAACTAGTTGATACATGAAATCTATGCTTGTTGGCATGTTGTAACGTAAATCCTAGTTTGTAGTGCCAAAACACGAAGCGCATCAGATAACATCTCAGATGAAGATTAATGTCCGACCCATTCGCTGTCTTCTCTGGTTCTGGATATCTACTACTTGTCTACTGTAACGTAGATATAGAAGATGAAAATTTATAAATAAGCTCAGAATTTGGTAAATATGCTTCCATTACTGTATAAGGAGAAATGTATGCTGTAGCCATTAATAGTAGTAGAAAACGACTACAACAACAACAATAACATAGAATCACGCCAGGCCCCTAACGGGGTAGGCAGAAAGCATGAAAATAAAAATAGAAAACAGTGAGTTGAAATATAGATTTTTTAGTTGTTCACAGCTTTAAATATTTAAGACCACATGAACATTTATTTTATTATCTTAAGTTTATAAAATCGCAGAATCAACCTACATGGTGCCTACATAGAATACCATAAAATTTAATCACAAGCGCAACACGATTACAGGAGATTCTGGAATGTTCTTTATCTGTGGATATAAAGTAGCGTCTGCACCTTGCTACAGCATCGTGCTCGGTATCGAGAACAGCGCGTGTCAGCCGCCATCTGCAGATGTTATCGCATTATTTATGGAAGACGCTAACGAGACGCGGTGTTGAGGCCCCCAGATATAGGACCTAGATAAAATAGAGATATTAAAACAAATAACAATCTGTACCGCATTTACATGTAGAATGGCGTTATGTATTCATTATTATAATAACTAATAGACTAAACTTTCATGTAGATTAAACGTAGGTACATTCTTGTTATTATCCTTATAGGTATTTATTTTTAAAGCAATAGCGTTTTTTATGCTATCATAATTATTCACTGCTTTTGCAGTCCAGTTTTTTGCTTCATAAATAATAAATGCGACTTATTAAAATCTGAATTCGTCCTACGTATTTATTAATTTACACACACAATAAACACATAAATATTGTGGGGATTAATTTATTAAATCATTACAAGAGTGAGTTGTGAGCGTCGTAATCATTGCGTATTTTTAAAATGTAGCGTATTGTATCCCAATGACGAAAACGTAAATCAATGACAAAGGCGGAACAAACTGTATGAATCCGTACAATAGGTGGAAAGCCGTGCTACAGACAATCGGAACAATGGAACAAATGCGTTGCGTGGTTCGAAAGTTGGTTAACTATCTTTAGCAAGGATTTGTTTGAACAAAGATATTGTTCAACGAGCGTATGCTCTCGCTATCGGTGCATTTAGGTGACTGTCGGTTAGTACATATAAAGATACGCAAAATCGGATTATGATTAACGGCAGTATTGTGATCTATCCATTAAGAAAAATTTAAAATCCTTTGTCTTATACATTTTCACGGAATTATTGCAGCAATTAACGACATAGAAATTCAATGAAAATGTAATAATTATTACAGATTTTTGTTAATTACTTATTAACTGTGTTCATTTATGTACACAGAATGGGTTCCCAGATGTAAATAAAGGTTCGACGAGAATTTATATATAAATGTGTCTGTGTGTGTGTGTGTGTTTAGGTACATAGAAAATGTACTGCATCCATGTCTAAGTGTGAATTTAAGTTGTATTATTTTTTTGTTCCATGTAACCGTTATTTGTTCTTCAGGATCAGGTATGTAACTGTGGTATTAAGCAAGAGTTTTGCTTAAACCCTATGATAGTTATAATTTTCTGATGTATTATATAGAATAAGGTTAGTAATTTAGAGATAACAACGGGTTTCTCCTGAACGTGTATGTTAACCTTAAGTAAATATTTGGTACCTACCTACAGTTAGCTAGATGCAAAAGTAGATTTCGCTACATGTATTTTGATTCCTGTTTAGTTACATTTCAGTTATTAATTGATGCTCTGATATGCGAGATAATCATTTTTGTATGTTACGACACAAGTTAAGGATTTTCTGTAGTAGTTAGTGTTTTGTTTTACCGTTTCGAGCTATCCAAGCAGTAAGACGGGACACAGTAAGTGTCAATCTAGACAGCTAAATGTCTCGGTGCGTTTGGATATCCTTGCATCTTGAACGCGAGCTATAAGACATTGCTCGAGGTTTAGGCGAGGCGGAGTGAGTTCGGGCGCTGAGTGAGTGTGATGTTTCAGTGCGGCTATCTCGAGGGGCTGCGCTCATCACTCGGTGGCTGGACGCAGAAGGTTAAATCATGGTACTGGGGACGACCTCTAGTAAGTGGCCCGGCCTCCGCCGACGGAACCATCAGCCGACTGTCCTAGCACATTGATGATTATTACTTTTGCACGAAAAAAAAATATTTTTGAAAATTCTTTTATTCAAAATTCTCGCTTCAAAAACGAATTGATTGCTTGATGTTAGATTTATTATTTATTTCTTGTATGTTTTCACTTGTCTTATCATTGCACTTCATTTCAATGTGTTTACATTTGAAAATATGATTTTGATCGTAACTTGGTAAAATAGCGATTATTACTTTATAAATTGATATATTTTATTATTTTCGCCTGTAGCGATAGGTGATTAATTTTTGAATGGGCCAAGTAATATCTTTTGCTGCATGAAAAAAATTAAAAAAACATATTTTTCTACATTCAATCACTGTTAATATTCATGATTAGTCTAGATGTAAAATATATAGTATTAAAATATCTATATATGTGTATGTTGGTGCAATGATAATTTAATAAAATCTCCCAAAAATAGTACAATGCATGGTGGCATAAAGCATAATTTAAAACGGTTCTTGATTTTTTCGTTCTTTTTTTAATCGTCTACGCTGTATTATTTCCTTTGTATTATAATTTGCCACATTATCTCTTTAAACGCTGCATACCTATTCGGTATACTAATTGGTTTAACGACTCTTCATAAATACATGAAACACTTGTAAAATATACCTTTGTACCACGCCACCGAGTGATTGAAACGCATGATTCCAAGCCTCAGGCTCACATCTCACTTACAGCTTCTCGATACATGCGACGTACGAGACAGTGCTGCAAGCGTCGACGATCCCGCTAGTCCGCTGAGCCCCAGTTACTGCCCTCTGCCACCCAGCTACACTTCTCCTCTACATTAGAGCACTATCCCGTACTTAGAGGCTGAATTCAATTTGCTGTTGATATAGTCGTAGTGTTACATTTTAGAGTGGATGTGGTATGACTAGCAAATAGGTTATAGGATTTATGATTTGATTCATAAGGAAACGGATTGTTGGAATCATAAACTACATTGTAATATTTTAATATTGTAAGAGTGATGATGGAGGCATTGTGTAAATTAGAACTAACTTGCAGGAGTTGGCACACAAGCTGTCGCGTAGTTTTGATATGAAAGAGGAGGGCGGTGCGTTACTAGAAGAGCGGGGAGGCATTCGGCGGCACCAGTCCATGCAGAGGCTGCAGCACGGTGAGCCGCAGTCGGACGAAGGCAGAGCGGCGCGGGTGGTGCCCGACCACCACGGCAACCTGAGCATCACCGTCAAGAAAACGAAGCCGACACTCGGCATCGCGATAGAGGGCGGGGCCAACACCAAGCATGCGTTGCCTCGTATTATTAACATACATGTAAGTCAAAATCCGGTTTCTTCGCATTGTTGCATAACGGTTATCGTCTTCATTCCTATGACAGAGTCTAAAAGTAAATAATGGTCACTAACACTCGCACTGAACTAGCATCTACAATATTTATAAAACATTCTGCTGTGCCGTTTTAGGAACATGGCGCCGCTTACGAAGCGGGGGGACTGGAGGTGGGACAACTGATCCTCGCGGTGGACGGCCAGCGGGTGGAAGGCATGCCGCACCAGGACGTCGCGCGGCTCATTGCGGAGACTTACGCCGAGAGAAGTAAACCGGTCAGTATTTAGAAAGTAGAGCACCCTTAAAGTTAAACTCTCGTTTCTTATGTAATGATAATATCTGCCTTTAATAATGATAAGGAACTGAGTGCATACAATCAATTATTATCTTAATGACATTCATTTATAATGAACTTGATAGTATCAACTATTGTGTAATAAACACACCTGGATGCATGATAAAAAGTATGTTATCACGTGAACTGAAACCTTACTTTTTTGAACATCATATTATTCGTCATTCGTATCATCTAAAAACCAGCCAACATTTGTTTGTTCTGCTTTTACTATAACGGTCGTTAGATGATTTGTCCGCAAACAATAGCTAGTTTCTGGCAGTCCTCTACACTGTAGAGAGTGCAGTCCGATTTATATGTACATTTTTATGAAAAATTGCTTCTTTTTCAAACAATCGCAGGTAAGTAAAATGAAACCAATTTAAAAGATAGCTTGTAAATAAATTCAATAATAGAAATAATTAAAAGATTAACTGTGCTGATTGCAGGAAATCGAGTTCCTAGTAGTGGAGGCGAAGAAGTCGAACTTAGAGCCGAAGCCGACGGCGCTGATCTTCCTAGAGGCCTAACATCTACTTTCCCTCCCCGCCAGCGACCCGCCGGCCGCGCTGGGCGCCGCGACTCCGGCGGTCGACCTCACCGCGCACACCACGGAATAGCCAATTCCAACCTGCGCTGCCACATGCTCTTCTGAACAGCTGCGCACACGACGCGTACGTGCCTGCGCTCCCTACACCTTTGATGAAACGGCCTTTACGACTCTGTTTTTTATATTTACCTTAAGAGTATGTCTAGCGATGTCATTTGTGAGAACCGTTATCGACAATCTCCCATAAAACGGTAAATAATGAATCTATTAAAAATTATACGACAAATGTGTCTTCCATAATGTCGGACACAAAAAGTATATCGTCTTAATTATTGTCAGTCTTAAGGACAGAAGCAACGGAATGGATTAACGGAGGCCTTTCTGCTTCGGATGCAGACTCTCGCAAATTACTTCGCTTGAAACAAACTCAAATTAAAGGCTGGTAGGGAAACATACGTCATGCAGGCATTACTGAGTCAGTGGGCGGCGTTCGCTCTACTGGGAGATGTCAACACCTAAATGGATGACCGACATCCTGAACTTTTTACCAGACGTTGCAACGGACTGATATGAGAAGCGAGTGATGAAACACGAAGTCACGCAGGTGATACTGGTAGGCTATATGAGATAAATGGCACAAGGGAGGCAACAAAATTTTTGTACATCTTGACAAATTGAATGAAAAATGTAAAGTTTTATACTAAACACACTGCCCAAGAGAATCATTGAACGGCTCTCGTAACGTAACGAAATACGTCCCCATCCCGCGGGGCTGTGCGGGCAGTAGCAACATTTTTGAAATCATTTTCTAGAAAGTAGCATTACAAAAATGTTATCGGTAGACGGTGATTGAAATTTTTTTTAATAATCTCCCACATCGCCGATTGTAAAATTTGAATCACGTTAAAATCACGAGTAAATTATGCAGGTAGATTCAATCTATTCAATCCGCCAAATAAATAGTTCTAGTTATTGTAAAGGGAACGATAACGTTAGTTCATTTTGGAACAATTCGTACTAATAATAAATAGATTGGCGTTGGTGCTATGTGAAGTTAATTCAATTTTGGAGAAACGTTTGACTTGTCGAGTCGTGTTCACGTAACGTAGTAATCACTAGAGAATCGAATAGAGCTTCCTTGGCGCGAAACATTGCATTTCATGAATGGTAAGAAGAGATCACACGCGGTCGTCATCCATGTGCCATCGGCGTTACATCGGCGGCCGGGCGCGGGACGCTCGGGACAGTATCGTACTGTACGCTTATTTTCAAAGTAATCAACACTTTAATGTGTTAGTATTAAATGGTGCGTAGTACGGAGCGTGGAGCGGCCCCGCCCCCGCCCCCGCCGCGCGCCGCCCGCCACCCGTAGAGCAGAGCTTGCAGCACGCGGCGCACTCTAAGCAATCTTCTATTTTATTAAGCTATTTTGTTGTAAATCTACCGTTGATATAATTTCTATTGAACAAATTTTCATCCAGAATTTTCAGTTTATTTTAGAAAATATGTATCCATCTAGCTTTGTGTTACACATTGGTACATATAGCCTTTACTTTTATTTCGTTATCACTATCGTATATAATTATAGTTAGTTTCAAATTGCTTAGTTCCATCGGCAGTGCGCCAACATGTCATTCCATCGGTAGATAAGCGGTGAGTTAACGAAATTATGGCGGAGAGGGATAAGCCCACTCTTTTGGGTATTATAAGCATTAGAATAAGTGAATGTGTGCAATATAATCGATATTAGAAGTAGATAACGGATATAATTCTATGTTATTACAGTCATCAAGTATAAAGATTTATATAAACCTTATTGTGCGCAGTTTAAAAATTGAAAAAATATTATATACGTATTTATGGTACACTAAAAGAATATAAATCATATGAAGTGTATATTCGTACCACGTTGTCCCCCATCCCCCTGCTCCACGTGTGATGTAACCGCTTGTTAGTATAACATACCAGCTGTAGATATTGTAACCTTCACGATGCTATCATATTATCGTAGCGTTTGTAAATTACTATAATACTGTTATGTATCGAATTATTAAATTGTTTGTCAAATACCACTTTCATGTAGAGTTGTATATATAACGTAATCTTTGTCTATATCCGTAAACTGTAAATAACCCGAATGTATTGTATCATAGAATAAATATATAAATATTTCTTAAACATAGTGCCAAAAGCATACCTACATTACAATCCCTCAACTTTCGAATGTACAGCACGAACGCGGAGCCCCGGCGCGGGCCGACTGCTCGTCTCTCCCGAGGTTGTCTAGCGGAAGCATGTTACACTGAACGAGCTTTCCAACATTAGGATTTGATCAATATTGACTTTATATCCTTATGTATTCAGTAAATGAAAATTCAGTCATTTTTGCGTGTTTCCCGGCTAACATATAAATGCTTTTGGAGAAATTGTAGTGAAACGTGTTAAAACTTATTTGATTAACCATTGGTAAATGTCTTATAAATTCCACATTGTTTAACTGAGATAACATATGTATGTAAAATTTTTATAGTTAGAGATTGTCTACGAGCTTTTACATATATTTAATTAATTTTCCATAAATAATGAAACTTTGATAGTAACTTTTCGACAATTTAATTTGCAGTACTATCTTTGAGGTATGTATTTGAAATCTAATAAATAATATCCATTAGGCAACACGTCACTCAGCTAACTATTAAAAACCCTTGCTTATATATATATAAGTTAATGTTAGAAGTAACTATGTTAATAATATCTATAAAACGTGTATTTAGCAAGTACCTACTTAAAACGCACGCTATTTGTGTTTGTAAAATATTTTAAAATCAAGATTACATTTGAAATATTTAAAAGATTGTATTGATATAAATGTGTACATTTTGTAGCGTGGTTGAGAACAATGTGTCGCTTATTAACATACTTAAATATAAAACATATGAAAATTCCAGAATTATTGGAGAATGAAATATAACTTAGTTCTTCTCGAAATCCTCTCGAAAAGGCTTAGTTTACGTGTGCAGTTTATAAAAAGAGATAAAATTCAGTTGCAAAGCATATTGAGTGTAAACGTCGCATGCCCACGAAATCCGCGAAACGTTTCATGTTTTCAGTATATAATTATGTATATAACAATTAGTTATCGTTAAAATATCTTTATATTGTATGTTATTTTAAGTAACATCTCAATTATT
>DWDZ01000007.1:0-17687 GCA_018245715.1 Passova passova rudex
TGTGCAGGTTCACGATGTTTTTCTTCATCGTTATATTATGTGATATTTAAATTTTAAGTTATAAAATTTACGTGATAATTCAGAGACGCACCAACCAGGATTTGAACCCAGACACCCGGGGTGAGAGGCTGCATTTCAAACCACTTGGCTGCCACTGCTTTTATATTGCAAATATGCAAACATTTATATTTCATGACCGAGAAGTGCGAGTATACCCTTTGCACTCTTCTGTTGGCGCCCATTGAGTGTTGTTCTAACAATAACTTACTTAGGTTAATAACTTGAGCTCTAGCACTATGTTTGAAGAAAGTCATATGATTTTATTGAATAATCACCTCAATTTGTATGAAGTTCACTAAACAATTTAGTAAATGAAAAATAACACTGTTTGAACTAATTGCTATGTAATTAGGCTTTGTCAGTGTAGTAATGCTCTACTCACTTATCAAATGAAAATGAGATTACGCGATAAGAGAGCACGTTGCGGCGCGGCGCGGCGGTGTTTACAATGGCGCCAAATGTAGGACTAAGTAGATACTACATGGTTAGGTAGGTGAGGGTTCATACGGCCGCTAAGAAATGGGTGTGCGCATGAAGTTATGAGATACTGGCTCCGTGTCCTTTCATATTAATTAGTTAGGTATCATTTAGCTGCAGTGATTTCAAAAGTAAAGTTCGAATTTACCAAGTTTGCTTGCAAAGCATTTCTTACCCTATTTTATATTAGTATACAAAATAAACTACAGCTTTAAGCCTTCTCACTATAGGAGGAGACTCATATCCAGCAGTGGACCAATAAAAGGGCAAAAAAAACAAACTTTTGTACAAATCAAGATATCAGAATACATTAGGAGTTTTGTTACAGTTAGCTTTTGATGTGCCCAAACGATATAATTATTCTGGTGCGATTGCGCCGTTCGGAGTCGGTAATAGGCTGTTCTATGTTTGCACCCATAAATAGTACAGCGAGTAGGAGAGCCGGTATTCGGTGTTTTCAGGCGGCAGTCTCCGCTCGCTCTCCGACGGCACGCCATTCGTTTCGCTCTGAACGCTACGTGCTACGATACCGTAGCGGGAATGTATTCTTTGTCACTTATGAACTGAAACTTGCTATAAACGCTGTAATAAAGGTTTATGATGACGCGTGAAACAGTATGAACATATTACTAAAGTTAAAGAAGCTTAGCTATATCTTTTATGGTGACTGATTTTGTGAACTTAAGCACGAGTGAAAGTTGCATTCATAAAACTGACTTATTAAATATAAAACTGCGTGTAAAGTTTACTATTGACTAAGTATTGCGATAGCACAAGTTTCTCTCTAGGTGAGTGTGTTTCTTCGCCCCTCACCCTTATTTTTCATCGGGATTCAGGTTACTCATAAAACGTAAGTATATAAGTTTATGAAGAGTGTAGATATATTCGAGCACCTGTGTTTCGAAATGCAAAGATATTTAGGTAAAATTTCGTTAAGCTAAACTATTTAGTTAGAGTTCTAACTGACAATTCGTTTTTTTGTTACTCCAATAATTGTATCGAAGTCGAATTTAGTTCAGTCGTTGACACAATTTATCAGTATCATTTATGTGTAATGTAAATCCGTACCTAACACTTCGTTATAATGTTTACTCCAGTTTTGTATGTTTGTAGCGAAAAATATCTATAGAGTTATAGTACCTAAATATACGAGTAACGTAACAGTATTATCTATTTTAGACAAGTGAACGTAGAACGTATAAATATGAATAAAAACAATTGTTATACATATATAAAGACCACATTGTGTCTATTTTATTGTGATATTTTAAATATTTCTACTCGGTAACACGCTACGGCTTATGTTCAAAACAGATTCGTTTAAACATAGTTAAACGGGTAACGGTTATTCTACTATATTGTTTAAAATGGCGTGATAGTGAGGTGTGAGTGAAGTTAGTGAGGTTTTAAAACGAATTCTTTCCAGGTTCTGTATCTTGAAATAAATTATAGAATCATAATAAACTTTGAAATATACATATACGCGGTCTCTGTGTATAATATGAAGTAATTTCTCACATGGCATTTTTTTTTATAAGAAAGGACGTCACATTTTCTAAAATGAGAAATTACAAGTGACTTCACATAGAGTCTCTAATTTAATGTAGCAGTTGGTAAAAATCGTTGTCCCAGGAAAATTTAAGATTTGTGTTTAACATAGAGCCGCATTTGACTGAAATAAATTGAGGTAAATGAATTAGGAAATTTATACAATGTCTTTTACTGTTCGATGATAAATAAGATTGCACAAAACGAAGGTACATATTATTTACCGCCACCCACGCGCAGCCATCACTCACCATTGTCAACAACAATATTTATACCTCCTTTACACTATTAAAAAGCAGTACACTCGTATGATATGTATAATACATTTATGTGGCAAAATGTAAATTTACAATCTTTTAATTCAATGTTAACATAATTATATTGTTCTTTGGTAAATTACGTGTGACACAGAGCGATGGTGCGTAGCTATTAAAAAATCATAATTCGTTTTGGATGGTACAATAACAATCAACATATCAATTAATCAAAACTTTTATAGTTTTGTTCGATCATTAATCGTGATTTATTTTTAATTACCGTTTTGTCTTCGATAAATATCATCCTATAAGTTCTAAGTGAGGAATATCTATTTTCCTACAAAGTTCTCGTTTGTCCTGTTTGTCAATAAGTACCTACCCACCTATAGCTATTGAAAAACCGTTTCGATCGGGCTACTGTCCTGTTACAGATATTCAGCAAATTCTGTAATAAGCCCTTGAATTATCATTTAACTCTTAATATAGCGTTTTATGAGAAACTGTTTTAGGTATGTAAAACAGCAAACACACGTCAACAAATAAGTAGTTTGACTTTTAGTGATGAACTGTTTTAATTATTGAGCTTCAGTTATAAACTTTTTAAGATCTTCCTGTTTCCAATACTGCTCGGTGGGTAAATATAGCATGTTAAGAATATCGGAGTCTCCTGGATACATTTTCTGTTTAATCGGATAATTTTATCTTTTTTCCATTACTAAGTAGCGAAAATCTGTCATATTTTTCATTAATTTATATTTAGTATTCATGTTTTGTATACCGATGAATATCATATATACAGAGTTAAAAAAATTGGGTAAGTGTCACTTACAGATTCACCAAGTCTAAAAACATATTTGAACACCATGAACGCTAAATATCTGAGTAAACATGGCAACTTACGTAAGTCGGTCGCGTATGCGATGTACATAATTTGAAATGTAAAGACATCGATACCGAGACGATCCATATAAAGCAATAAGGCATGGATTTCTTCCGCGTGTTCGCCACCGTGCATTTGGAATGCTCAGTTCATTTGTTTCATATCATTTACTGAAACGTATTATCTTGCAAAAATATACGTAATTTAGACAGAACAAACTTTGAATCATTGAGCAAAAAGCAGTTTATTATAAGTGAAACCAAGCATGATGATATATCATTACGAGAAATACATTCACAATTTCTTCATCTGTCTGCTTATGATATACTCGTATCTATGGTATAGACCAGAATATACGTAGATATTACAACAAATACAACAAACATTTACTTTCTTCTAATTATATTTAAATAAGGAATAAAGAAAAATATACACGTTTTAGACAAACCTACTCGATTTCTAACATGTTCATGTAAAATATTTTTACTCGTGTTATTTATTTATTTAAATGTCTATTATAAATGAAAACGTGTGGCTGTTTCTCTCTCTTTCACGTCAAAACGGAGCAACGGATTGATCTGATTTTTGGTTTAGAGATAGTTGAAAAGCTGGAGAGCGATATGCTCTATGGACAAATTAGATTCCTTTGACCTCGCGTAGTAGATTATTTTACCCGTTCGGTGAGCGGTGTAAATTAGATTTTTTTTACATCTGCAATAATAGAATGTAATGAAATCTCCGAGTTTCGAAATTAAAGGATTTATGTAAAGCTCATGTGCTTATACATCATGCTTATGTTCATTGCAAAATTCAGTCGGGTTTTTTTCTAATTATTGTTTATCTGGTTTTCCGAATAATCAGCGATAGTGAGTGTGATACTGCTCTTGAATTATTTTTTATTGGGAGGTAGCAAATTTTTCTGAAAATAACTTAATGGTAAATAGAAACAATCCATCACGTAATTGAACAAACTTATGTATTTTATTAGGAATGCAACGCGCGCAAAGTCCCGGGTAATCGCTGCTTAATGACTAAAGTTGTTCGTTTGTCGCACAAGATAAGTACTTTGAAAATTATTGAATCTCGAATAATTATATCCACTGCAGTATTAGAAATGATTTTAAAAAGAACGTCGTAGTTTGAGTGAACAGAAATATTTTTTGCAAGTATTTCATACAATTATAAAAGTGAACTCGTATTTAATCTCCATTGAGTGGAATAGCAAAATATGTAATTGGTTCCCTAAATCGTAACTTAGCGTACAAATTTTATTATTCTAGACTCAGTAGGTACCGCCGGCTCTGTGATGCTCAATCAGTGAGCCAGTTAAAACATAACTTTCTTTTATGTATTTGTAGATATAGATAGATATATGATTATTAATTAAGTATATTATTGCAATTTTATTACTTACTTGTAATTAGAGAAAGTACAGAGTAAATGCACAAGAAGTTTTAAATCAATACTTTCGTGCTACCTATTTTTTCAGCCACACTGCGGCACACACCTAAGTACTAGTCTTATGTAAGTATGGGAGTATTATTATGAGTATGAAGTATTAAATATTAAGTAAGAGTAAGGGGTCTACGGATGGCCCGATTAATTGTGACCTAACAACAGAAGTTATAAATTTTGAAATTAATTCTCATTGACTATTTTTGTAAGGATTAGATTGTCTTGTAATGTGTATAAGGTAGTAATAAAATATGTTTATTCACTTATTGTGAGGATATCATAGGTACATCTTCATTACTAAGACATATTGAATGGAAGCAATATTGGTCCTCTTATCATAATTTTTTTCCTGATTTTTGTTGCCAACTCCAGTATTAAGTTATTTGCAACAAACAATCATGCAAATATTTTTTATTATTTATACGGACTTGATAGAATTTTCCAAATTATTGTCT
Source organism: Passova passova rudex (assembly GCA_018245715.1). NCBI lineage: Eukaryota > Metazoa > Arthropoda > Insecta > Lepidoptera > Hesperiidae > Passova > Passova passova. The sequence continues at coordinate 5,133 of DWDZ01000007.1, forward strand.
TAAAATATTATCCAAACTTAATAGCCCATAGGAATATTGAGGGAAAAAAAAAAACAAAACTTCTTAAAGTTTACATCATTTTCATTGTGAAATAATTTCGTCAAACTTTCGTTTGTCACCTTGAGCCAAAACGCTAAGAAATGACTCATGAATATTGGAAGTAAACAAATTGCCCGAAAGATTTTATGATCGCCGACGTAACTACGGCCTAGCAGCTGCAAAACTTCAAAGACTATAAAATACCCATGCCTGGTTAATAAAAGAAAGTTCGATTTTAAATTAATTCTAAAGCTAAAGGAGAATCTTTAGTTAGATAGCAGTGTCTATGGTTTTCATTAATCACTAGTAGGCCTGTACATACTCGTATCCGTCAAACTAGTATTAAAGTTTTATTGAGACACTATTTCCTTGAAGTTATTCTATTCAAAATAGATATGAATAGTAAAAATAAAATTTACTCGAATCCCAATGTATTGATTATTTTTTTGTGAACTATAACTGTGAAAGCAAGAGCGCCGTTCATATTTGGTTGTGTTAGTAGCAGCTTTGGTGTATTGAATTTCGCTCTGAAGATAGTGATAAATAGATACATTGAAATAAGTGACATTGCAATTTACTCCTTAGGGTTTGCATTGGATGTATGATTCTGTGTGGTCTTTTTTTTATTCCTGTAACATAACTTACTAAAAAGTTAATTTACAGCAATTGATATACAAATTTTAAAACCAATGACGATATCATAAAATATTTGATACAGAAAATGTAGATAGTTTATCAAAAAAATATTTGATCTATCAGAAATACCGCACTGTAACTTGTATTTAAAAGTGACAGATACTTTATTAACTTATATAATTTATTTATTTAGGTTGGTATCTTTATGTTAATTTATAATAAAAAAAATTATTTACCGCCTTAACGAAAAGTAGTGTTAAGTGAAGGGTGGTCGAAAAAGTCGTACTCAAACAGTTTTCAGACATTTTGAATCCTGCGGACGGAGTTTCAGCGCGACAATGACGCACTTAAGGTTAAGAATTGAATAAAACTGCTGTAATATGAAAACGTTGGCGCTAGTGTTCTGCTCGCTTACTGGAATCGCTTGATAACCTCAATTGGAACAATATTTCATATTTTCATAGTCTTTTACTGTAAGCACAGAACGTTTCAGATAGAATTTGTAACACAACATATATCTTATGTGCATTAACTTATAATGTTTATTTCAATTAACATGGAGCTTGTAAAAATATTTATTATGTTTATATATAGGTATATTAGAAACATATAGTGCCATTAATTTTTCCCTTAAATAAAACCGAAGGACGAACTTTGCTTTTATGATTTGTTAAAACAAGTTATAAAACTTTCAAAGAACAATTTTTAGATTCGTATATTGACTAAAATCAGTTTCATGGTGTATTAAGCAATGTTTAAAAAGCTTTTAGTGTACACAGCCTGTTGTCGTTTTATCGGAATCTCTTTTCAGTGGCCTAATTATGAATTAGGTACATCGTGAATATAACAATTATTATTCAATGTATCGTTTTCATATTCGGTGTAATATTTATTTTGAGCTATGGCCTGTTTTGAAATCCATAATCTATCACTTTGAATATGACATAACCACGTACATCATAATCATCGGCGTGAGATAAGATATTTATTTGAGCTTTCAACTGACTGATGACAAAGGAACACTATCGACCGAGGGTTTGTTTTTAGTGGTAGACGGTTGGCGACTTCACCTGACTTATACGGTGCGTGCACGTAACGACTATTGGATAGATAGATAGATATAAGCCACGCGCCGGCTTCATTCATTATTGTTATGGCGTCGGGACGCATGATACGTTCATTAACTATCGGTTAATGTCTTATGTGGTATTACTCATTACACGTCACTAGCTGAGAAGCATTATCGAATGATTTAAAAGAAGTATACGCTTGTTAAACAAAAATAAACATTTTCATAAAAAAGTTTATCATTCCATTTCTTTAATAAGGTTAATATGCAATAATTTTCTTTTATAAATAGACTTTTATCTTTATAAATATTTAGTGTGAACGTCGTCTTACATTCAACATATAATTAAAACTTATAATTCTTTTTAATCATGAGATTCATAACACATAGTACCGACAAAGTTGAGAATAGTTAATGAAAAAAAATGTAAAATACTGAGTCTAAAACTGTGTCCATTGTTATGTTGTTTCTCACATCCAATATTCAATGCTTAAAAGCGTTGAAGTCCAAGAGTGCTTTCAAAGTCATTCAATCTACTGTTATGCTATCACCGTCTTATGGCATTCAAATATAGTAACTTTCAGAATAATGTGTGTAAATAAATATTGATTGTAATTATCAGCATCGCGAAAAACATTTACCACTAATTAAATACAAGTAGAACTACGGAGCCTACCTACACACTTACGAGAATGAAAAAAATGAATTAGATACGAAGCTAGGCTATTACTTTCGCTGGCCAGCGTTGGTAAATATTTGTATATGTATGTTATGTACAACTAATATCCAATTTATGTATTGTATACGAGAAGATGTTCAAGGTGCAAATTAATTATTTGTAATTTACTTAATGAAATTTGATTTAGTACTTGAGCTAATCTTTGTTTTGGTCGTAGATATGTTTTTTTATATGAAGAATGCAAGAAAAACGCAGTTAGTAGTCACATGTGGCCACGATATCTTTAACCGATCTTGAACGGGAAGGACGCATGGAAATGTTAGGGTTAATTAGTTCAGTTAGTAATAGATGTAAATAATACTATTAGTTGGTTAGTATTCATTAGGATTAATTTATTCATCGCCATCTCATAGCGTGCTAACCAGATCCTGTATTATATAAAAAATGTAGGTAATTTGTATTGAAGGACAGGTTAGGGTGAAAATAGTGTGACATTTTCAATTTCAAAATGTGATCTGATCAACTGCGAGTTATGGGAGACCTCCATATTCAATATGTACAGGTACATATGTATATTGTGTACTTTACGATATTGTTTCCTCTATAGCCTCTATTGACCTACAAAGATGACACCTTCTTCAAAATAAGAATGACAAAACTGGGACTAAAGTTTGGTCATATTTTCGTATTGAATATTAACGTAAAATATTTGTCATGTGGCTCACAAAATGTATAATAATAAAGGCATAGAGCGAGTTTTGTGAGTTTGTGTATAACGGTAGCCTCCGGTGTCTATTGGTATCTAAATATATTTACCATTTGAATGATGTGGTATTCGAGATATAACCTACAAATTACATAAATTAGTCGAAGTTACCCGTTATTTAATTAAAATATTATCTTAGGTTTTATGGCATTTTTTTTGTTATATGTAATAGAATAAAACTGTACCTGTTGATAGATGTTATAAATAATATGATTTACAATATTAAAAACGACGTGTGAAAAGTCGATGTGTTCCAATAATAATTACGTTGACGCCCAGTGTGTACTTTTGTACAGTGGCTTTATTAAACTTATTTAATTTGTTACTTCAACTGCCGTTATGTTACGTTACTCAGAAACGTTGGAGTACTCGATGCAGTGTAGAAAGTGACACGCCTATTGTTCTTGATGTACTCCGCGGACTTGTATTTTGCATTCTATTGCCGGATACGGGTCTTATCAGCATAAGCCACCAAACCTTACGTAATGCTGGAGATATTTGATTTCCTTGAAGTAAATTTTTTACTGGGCACTTGGCTGTGTTTTTATTATTAGATAATTTTATATTGTGCTACGTGTTGCGTGGCCGTAACTTTTTGATTACGTCGTCTTTCAGTATAGAGCATAAAGACGGGCTCTTAATATACCAAGAATAGAGAAAGCCTATTACTAGGATATTGCTACTACAAATTAAGGACGATCGCGGCAGTTGGCGACGCATGACCCACATTTGGTGACTTAATTAATTAACATCTCGAATGTGACATGCTCTCTAAAATTAGTAAGCTAATTTGAATAAAAATAATAACAATAGATTGTAAATGATTATCTCTACATATTATTTCTAAAACGTTGCTTTTCTTTGTGTGTGGGAGATTTTCGTGAATTCTGTATGAAAAATATAGATTCAAAGAACATTTTAAAGCTTATATTTTATTATATTTATATGTATGTATGTATGTATGTATGTATGTATGTATGTATGTATGTATATTTTTTACTTTTAACAAAACAACAATCATAATGTTTTCGGTCTTGAAAACTTAATTTATTTCCTAAAATACAGTGATGCTATCTGCGACAACAATTAACAATTTGTTCTACCTAACAAATCAGGTGTCCGATTCTCAAACGAATTATTCAAATTAGCTTATATATAAAACAGGAAAAAGGTTATGTACTTTGCTAATTTAATGAAGTGCGACAAAAAGTAATGCTACTTTTTTCGTTCAAAAATGTTTTCTTATTTATGCAGTTATGTTACTCATGACTATATAGGAGGCGCCATTAATTAACATTCGCAAATAAATAAATATTATTAATAACAAAGACAAATTAAATATTTTTACGTATGTACTTGTCACTTGATTTGCATAATCGTCAAAGAGAAAATAACTTTAGTCTATTAAGATATTAAAAAATTACCGTTACCAATATTTAGCAATATTTTTTAAAGCAGTTTTATTCATTTCATTATTATATTTTGGGAAAATCAGTTAGTAAAATATCTACATAATACGTATATAATATTAATATATTGATATTATCTTACATCAATGGCATTAAAGGCACGCAATCCAAAATACATTATAAAAAGAACAAGTATTGTACTTTCGCAGTTTTGTTGTTGTGTTTTTATACGTTTTCATTTTTAAACTCGCAAATTTATAGCATAAAGTCCAGTTAATGAAAAGAAAGGTTACTTTGTTTACATTTTAATTTTATATCACGTCAGCAAAAAAGTGTCCATTTTCAATTCCTCAATGACATAGTTTTCCTCTTACAATGTCGTTGAATAAATTTACTTACTTTGTTAAAACATTTGACTAGTCTACGAAGAAATTCAATTTCCTGCCAAACGTTTCATGTAGAACCACGATTTTGAAAAAGCGTATCTAAATGTTAAGACCTTCATTTAGTTTTTTACGAAAATGTACATAAAAGTATTTTTTATAAAGATAATGCCTAATATAATATAAGTAATTTTATTAACAAGTAATTGTATTGCGTCCGATTCTATTGTAAATGTTAAGTTGACCAAATTGAAACAACTCTAGTAAGTAGGTATATATTTGGCTTAATTCTAAATAAATTGCAGGTATTTCTTTTTGTCAGTTTCGTGCTCGTATCAGCGGAAGTGTCAATGAACTAATCAATCAATGGTTAAACTTTTCAGGATGATAGAAATCATCAATTTGTGTTGCCTTGATTTGAGTTTTTACAGAGTAGGTACAGTTGAATTTCCAAGATCTGTTCGTTTATGATGATGATCATCAAACCATTTACGGATCCATTGTCGTATCTCGCGAACTGAACTTACACAACTCTACAAATACCTATAAGCCCTCGGCGGTGTACCGTGGTTCGTTCGGTTTCATTGAAGTAATATTACTGAAGAGTTTGCGTACAGCGGATGTTACATCCTACACTTATTTTTGCTTAACATTATTCACACAATACCACTGATGTACAAGAGAATATAATAAATACAACGTAATGTTTTATATCGGACCATCAAAAAGTCAACTGGTGAAAAATTTCATTTGTTTATTGTGTATACTTAGTCGTCAAGAAACAACCTTACGACGTGTTGTGCTGTGTGCACGCTATATTCCACTGTTTATTCTAACTCGCTTCAAATGACTTACAGTCATGAACCAACATGACATTATAATTCATTTCATTTAAATTGTTGAGTGTAACTTAGTCCATGAAGACAGAACATTTGAACCAGATCTTTGCGTCAGAATAAATGTTCTACTCCTATACAATACAGATAGCCAAATTTTTGTTTGCCAAATCTTTTTCTCAGATTGCAGACTTTAGATTTTGACGTGTACTATCAGTTTTAGCTGTACTTTAAGGCCACTCGTGTTTGCGACATAATTAGTTCTTTATGTTAACAGAGTTATTTCTCGCGACCCTGCCCCACCTATATTATAAATGGCAAATACTACTCATTTAACTAAACACAAAAGAAGAATAATGCCACATGAGAACTATGCTTAACATAAAAAACTTAACATAACTAAACACTGAGGCACAAAGATGCGAGTTTATTAAATTTTATTGGTTTCATTACAAACTACATACATTGGCATTACCACTATGAAATAAAAAATATGATATATGTAGTTCTTTCTGCTTTGCTTCAGTTTTATATATTCCTTTTCAGAAGTCTTAAGAATGCCTACCTCCGAAGTGACCCTCATTAAATAGACAAAATCAGTGCTTTTGTTACTTTGTCAATATATAGGACTTTTATTTTACACAAGGGTGGTTTAAGAATACTTTAGAGCACTCCTAGTATCGAGTCCAAGCATTTTGTTTTCGCAACAAGGGTTTCTCGAAGGAGAATAACTAGTACCTATAACGTACACGCACCAAACAAGTCAATGTACAAACTGACGTTTTGACTGATTTCAAATGGATCTGTCTAATAAATTGATAGCATCTATCTGATAGCACAAAAAACAGAATGGTTTATATAAACATAACAACATATGCAAACATATACAACCTTCACGTGAATTAATAAATAACTGCAATAAGTGAACTTTTAATGCGTTAAAATTATATATCATGGCATTATGCAAGGATATTAGTTTGTTAACAGTTCTTTTTTAAATATCACTTCCAAATTTTCTGTTTATTTTGGAAATTGTCATGATCACTCGACGTTCAGAAGCTAATTTACTGTATATGTATTTTGTCTGTGCTTTGCAAGTTACGTTCACTTTATTGTATAAAATCTTAATGTATTAAAATTTTTGTGAAACCATAATGTTTACGTTGTTACTGTAGCTCTCGATCTATATGTGGAGAATCAAGTGAAAAAGGTCAACAAGACCATATATACATATACGCCTCACATTAAAGTGTCCATCGAAATGTTACTCAATACTAAACCTACCGGTAGAATGTGTAGCAACCTGTACGGTATTTATTTACCTTATAGTGATATAACACACGAAAGTACCAAATACGAGTAGGTATATTTCTGAATAATTCACATATTCATATGAAATGTGTTCACGTTCTATATATGTAGTGTTGATGAAATATTCAGGCTTGATGACAGTTATAACTGCGATGTATTATTGTAGGAGCTTAGTGGTTACAGATTGGACCACAGATTTTACCTTTGTTACCGTAAAAAGTTGGCTCTTTTGCATTTGGTTGTAAAGATGTTGTAAACAGCATGTCTGATATGTACATTGAAATTAAGGAAATATAAAAATACATTGTTTTATCTTTTAAGCCGTAACCCTGAAACTTGGCTTTTGTGGCTTTCTAAAATAAGTTGTAAAAGTTTCAAAGAAGAACAATTTAAGATTTATCGAAGCAAGTCGAGTTCACGGTATATTAAACGACGTTCAAAATCCTTTGAGCTTTTAGTCAATAAAACCTACTAATGTATTATTACATTGCACAAAGTTTATTTTCAGTTGTCGTAAGAGTTCTTTTTAGGTTCTGTTGTAAATAAAGAAAAGAACATTAAACTAACAGTAAACTGCAATATATGTAATTAGTAATTATTTTATAGCAACAGTTATACAGTTACAAACTTTAATGTTTGTTTTGGCAAATATTGGACCAATGCCGCCTTAAGAGATAGGTACATGGAGCGGAGGCGAAAAATTGCTTGGGGAATATTCAGAGAGACCAGTAGATGAATGAAATCAAACTACATCTACCATGCGGGCGGAGTCGTAGGTACTTGGACGCTATAATCGTTAAGCAACATTGGACCATGGACAATCCACATAACCCGTAATAGTTATTAAACGATTTGTATTTTCTTTTGTCAGAACAATTAGAGACGACCATTATAGTTTTACAGATTATCAATATTCTATAAACATCTTCAGGTAACAATAAGACATATGCAAATTAGTACCTCATAGTAAAACTAAAACAAAACTACTGGATTTTTGATGTTATGATATAATCACAATTTCAAAGTTATTTCACAAATAAACACATGTTACGAGTATGTTCAAGACTAATATCGAAAAGCCGAATCGATGTGAAGAGGGTAGCCGTTGACAGACGTATGGCTGAATTCGTATTTAGATTTAAAACGCGAACGAATACGTAATGAGGCCTTCGTCTGGTAAATAAAATCAAACCACTACAGAGTTATCTTTTTGTTCGGCTTGCGACAAACTCTTCGGGACCACTACGTCGGGTGACGCTTTGAGAACAACTTTTGTAACTTAATCTTTTTGCTTTATCCATTACGAAGGGGACCGTATTTTGAGTAGTAGATTCATTTGATACTTAAAGGTCTTCCCTTCGCAAAAGATTGGTAAGCCAAACATATTTTATCCGCATAATAGTTATATTTGTACACTCACGAAAAGAGACCCAAGGCATGCATTATTTGAAAGCCGTATTAAGGCCTTCAGAAGCAACCATTATAAACAGAAAACATATTTTCCCTTAACGAGGTCCGTCCAGGTAATGTCCCTCGACCTCCCTTCATAAAAATTATATCTTGACAGATTACGTTACGTCCGGAATTGTTATATTTCAGAAATTTCTATATGTAGAGCTACTGAAATTTAGTAAAAAGAAAACGGTTAGGTATACGGATTATTCCTGTAATTGTTGTCTTTATATATTATTATACAGTTATTGTATTATGTGTTATAAGTATGGTAAAGACATAATAATAACATATATTTTTAAAATGGTTTCCTAAAACACACTAGATTCAATATGTAAGTAGGTAATATAAAATTTTGATAGACATTTTTTGGATTGATAAGATTGGATTGGATTGATTTGATATAATGATAATATAATAACGATTAGTTTTAATAGTGGAATTAGACGATTGAAGTTTTATTATGAATGTACATAATACATATTTGATTAACCATTGTGGGCAGAGAGTCCTCTCATGTTGTAAGGCAGCAACACAATAGTAATGCGAGCTGATCAACTCTAACTGAAACGCACCCTGTTCAATACGCACTTATCTGTGCACGTTGGCTATATATTACGTCATATTGTAATTGTATTCGTCTTCACAGACTCAAATATTGCAATAAGTGCAATACTGGTTTTTCCTTTTGTTTTGTTTCTTTCTAAAGCATTTTTTCGATACTTGAAGTATATGGTATAATTTTATAACATCGTTTATCGACAATCGCTTGATTTTTTCGATTAAAACATATCCGTTATAGGTACGGGAATTAAACGAATACTACATTTCGTATGAATAATTATTCTATTTTGGTTACTGAACGAAACACAGTGTCCAAGTGTTCGATTTAAAGTGTTCAAGTGTCGAATGATGCGGGCACATAGGTACTGTCAGTTGATATTACACTTTGATTAAAATTGTTCTCTAAAATTTGTGTTTATGCGATGAAACGAAGCTATTAAAACCAGTTAATTAACCCAATCCCGCGTTACTACAAATAAACAATGTTATCAAAAGTATAAATGAGAAAGTCCCTATTTATTAATTTCCGAGAACGGGTGTAGCACGTTTACAATGTTGATTAATCCTATAATAGGTTTTAGAAGGTAAACCAAAATTATTGATACAACTTGGGGCCGTGTAATACAGAACCGTCAACAAATTATTTACTTGTAAGGCGACCTAACAAGTAGGTACTTACCAGTATGTGAAACGAAACATGTATCATTAGTTTAAGAATGTGGAACTAATAACTTAATAAATGATTTCTTAAAGTGTTTAGAGCTTATATAAAATGTATAGTTTTAATAAGTGAAGCGGTGAAACAAACTTAAATTAACTCAGTTTTATATTAGTTTTAGGATGTCGCATTGCTTTTTATTGTAAAGTACAAAGCTGTTTATGTCTTAAATTTCATACAATATATTATAAATTATTTTTTAATAAATTTTATTTTTATAATACAATTTTAATTAATATAGCAATTTTGTATAATTTCTCTGCTATCATTATTGCAGTGGTCTATGCGTTTGTCATAAATATCCTATACAGTCATAGACTGTATATAGATACATACTGTCAAACATGTTTAAACATACTGTATTTAAATACCTTTGGTAAAAGAAAAAACTTTTTGCGATTCTGTTTTTCATTATTATATTTTGCAAAAATTCATATGGGTCAGCTAGTTATAATAAAATGATGAAATCTTTTCCTATATACGTATGAACCGAGGCCCTGTGTCTTTAAAATACATATATTATGATGTCTTTAAAATATATAATCGTACTTAGTAATGTATTTCATTACAGTACATTACAGTAGAGTACCTGATGACAGTTAATTTTGATATTTTAATACAGGTAAGATTCAAGTTAGACTTCAAAGATATTTATAACGAAGAAAAGATATGTGACTTTCTTTGCGAAGTAGAGCTTTAATATGTTTACTGAAATAATGTTATATAAAAATAATAACTAATTTATACGTTATGTGATAGAATAAAGTCAATTTAAAATGGTCATCTACATCTTTGTGAGAAGACTTGTTTAACAATCAAAAATCAATTTGCAGTTAAGCAGTTGAACTCCACAACAGCAATTTGCTAATACATCGCTAAGTCTATTATCACGTGTATAGAAAAAAGTGTAACGACCTTTTACGAGATTGTGTAATTTTTATTATAAATATAGACCATTCAATGTTAGCATAGACCATTTAGGGGGAATGGTGACAATAGGCTCGTTTCGTTGATTGCGCGACCCGTTTTCATTGTAGGGTCTCATCTCTATAGCACCTGAAGTTGAATGGCCAAGACTATCAATTTCTAGTAAAAGGCACATTACCTACTGTGACAGGCGATTTTTCTCTTTGGATGAAATGAAACAATTCTAAAGTTGTCTGGCCTATCAACGGATACTAAAATAAGGATTTTAGTTAAGCATATTTATAAAGGAACAATTAATGGCTAGGTTTCTATATTACAGTCTGATGTAGATAACGAGCTTATTGTAGTCACTAAATATTTAATATTTGGAATTTTCAATGGGGCGTAAATTCAACCGATAATTTGTAATAAACGTATTGCTGCCATCAGTGGCCGAAACTTGGATTTCACTTGCTGAAATCTTTGAAAATAGTTATAGCAATATGCTTTGAGAACGCCGTATTTCTTACAAACATTGGATGAAACGTTGGTTTTTGTAAGAGACATGTACATGCCATATATAGGTACATACGAAAACTTTGTGATCTACGGAACGCGTTTTTAATTTATACGATAAGGAGGAATTTTGTTCATTTATTTGGCATATTCCCGGAATTCCGATTGTTTTTTATGAGTGCGGAGAACAAAGCGAATATAACACCGGTATATTACCTAGACGAATGTAATGTATAAAACTAAAAAGATCATTCTAAAAAACTATCTTTATAATTAGGTATCATCAAAATTATTACATTGATATGCTCAGACTTCAGAGTTAAATCAGATAATATTTTCTAGTAAGAAGTCTACTTTTTCATTTTATAATACAACAAGCACACTTTTCATTATAATCTGTCTTTTTTAACATCCTTTGTTATCCACCGCTGCCTTAAAAAACTTTAATATTCTGGTCTGGTATTGTATAAGCTTTAGTCGAGACAATGAGCAGATCCGTTTACATGTCGAACTGATTTGTTAAATTTAAATTATTTTTTCAGGAAAGTTTTCATTCATAAAGAGTCAGCACTGTAATAACTAAAGTTATTTCGAACACACCCTTCGAATATGAACTGCTTAGACGATTACGCGGTGGAAGAGCTTACGAAATAGTATATGAGGTTTCGTTAGCTAGGAGTATCTTGCGACTGCTTGTCCTTTTAAACGTGAACAACAATTTGTTGAGAACAGCTTTCGCTATTGGTCGAAGGTAGCTGCCGACGCGTCCAACTTATGTCATTTTCACTTTACAAAAAATAGAAGTGACAACAATGTGTTTCACAAGCGAAATCTTCACTATAATAATAGGATACTAGTGACATACTATATAATTCTTTTACAAAGTTCTTTGATTCATCACGTGGGCATTCCAAAACAATTAAACAGCTAATCAACATTGTTCTATTACATTGAATAATCTTAATAAATGATCGTTATTAAAGCACGATTTTGACTTTTGTATAGCGATCACATCAAAATAAAGGTTTTCTTCATACTTTAGCACCAACGGTGGATTAGTAGGGTTCAGGAAATCACTAACGGCTATTGCGATATTAAAGGAGAAATAACTGATAGTTGCAAACTTTTCGACATTGATGTACGTGTATCGAATATAATCTTCGCACGTCGACGGCTGTTACTTGAATGTCATTAACAGCGGCCAAACAGCTACTCCTCTCATTCGTAAATTATTTACTGTTCGTCGGTAGGAACGTTGTCCTTTATTTTAT
>DWDZ01000008.1:0-17362 GCA_018245715.1 Passova passova rudex
GGGCTGCAAAGTCACGTAATGCCCAATGGTTGTCCACCTCTGGTCGCATACATAGTTGCCTCGAGACTATGCAGGTAGAGACAGATGGAATCAGCTCATGTAACTGTAGACAAATTGTCAATTAAAAAAACCATTAAATCTCATTACAGAATGAATATTGAAATTGAACAGATAACAAAGTCCTCTTCAAGAACAACCCGCTACATTGGCTGACCCTTCTGTGTCTCAAATGTCCCTAGGCATAGATGACCACTTACCATCAGGTAGAAGTGGTTGTTGCTTGCTTACTAATCTGTATTTATAAGATAAATATAAGGCTTTCAGTATGTACCAGATGACATTCTGTAAAATCTTTAGATCCACAAAATTTTTGCAATAAACATCTTTGTCTTTCTATAATTGTATATATTTTATAATGACTTACATATTTTTCAAGGTACAGAGATTGATTGTCGAGCATAGCTTTCACCATTCTCATCAGATATATGAGCAGGGCCAAGTTGTTCTGAACCACATTGACTTTTACACCTTCAGAGATAAATGTGCACATCCTTGGTAACATTTCATGCAGACCGGGGTCACAGGCCAAAGATTGTAATGCTTCCTGTGAAGTAACATTAGTCGATTGAGAATACAAATTTTGTGGCAGCTTTACTTTAATCAACTTATTCATTGCTTCTACAACTGGAACATTCACAACTTTCTTTAATAAAGTTGAAAATTATTATGTATATTAAAGCACCAATTTTGATAGCAGATGAATATGTGTACTTCATACTATGAAATAAAGACAATTGAAATAGATGAGTAAAGTTGACCAACAATCCATTAATTGGAAGCACCATTGTGTAAATATTACAACATTTCCTGGAACTAAAATACTTACTGCTCGACGAGCTTCGTCACTGCCTACACAGGCTTCAGTGATCTCTTTGTAATATAACTGTTGCTCCACACTGAGCTCATGGGTCGCCAATTGCTTCACATGAACAGATTCTGATGCTTTCAATCTAGCAGCTTTGCCACAAACTGTATATTTAAAAACAATAAAACTATAGATTACACCCCTAACTTTTTTTTTATGCGAACAATTAATTACAGAGAAATATATGCTGTGGCAATTTTTAGCTAATATAGTTCTAATTCATAAATTGTCTATTATATTAACCACCGGAGGCTATATCCAGCATTTGATTTAGTAGGTAATGGCCAAATTTACCATGTTTCTAGTATATTCAAGACATCTAAAAAAAATTATTTATTATCATTAGGTTTAGTATCTTTTTCCAACAAGCCACTTTAGCCACTGACTTTTGTCTTCATCATTCCACACATAAGTATTATCAGAAGTAAATTTAAGCCCTTGTCCAGTAACATTTTCTGTGCAATATAGAAGTACAAATATAGGCTGTTTAACCTTGTGTTTAATGAATTGCATAGAATTACATCCTAAAAATAAACAATAATCTGGGTCATACCAGCTGAATCTTTGTTTGTAGGTTTGCTTAATTTGCTGATTGGGTCAACAGACTCAAGTTTTTGTGCTTCTTTAGACAATGGAGGAGGATTCTCAGGTACAGTGGGCTGCACTCCATCAACACTCAGCCAATGAGCACGAACAGACACATCAAGAGGTATTTTTGGTGGTGGTGCTGACAAAATTTCTGTCAAATCAACCTCTTTTTCTTCCACAAAGTGTAGTTCTCTACCTCCGCCAGATGCAAACCGAAATGGTAACAAGTCTGGTTGTATATATCCATATTGTGGCTACAAATAATAGAGAGAAAATTATAGCATAGACTTATATATCATACCAATTGAACAATTTAATATCATTGTACCTCAATATTCTTTATTTTTAAGGTATGATCTATATCACTTATTGACAGCTTTTGTCTTTTCGCGTGATGCATAAATTTCATAGCATCCTGAACTATGACTTTAAGACGATATGATACATCATCCGCCAACTCCTTCGCAGCATCATCACCTAAGCTGCTTATACCTGCGCTCTCAGCAATTACTTTTATTGAATCTATAGTTAACGAAGATCCAAATGTTATCTCTGAATCACCCATTTTTGGAATGATTTAGTGGAAATCTAAGTTGTCTCTTGAGTTTTTTGTTTTGACCACCATGAGTATTTGAAACTTATCACAAATTATTGATATAACATAAGTTGTCTATTACATTCAAATATAGATCAGAATTTAACCTAAGTTTAATTCAAAACACAATGAATGGAAATGCATACAATAGCAAAAAAATTTTAAATTTTAATTTCAATCCTACAATATCGGTGAACTTATTATTAGTTACGTCTTCGATATCACACCATCCTATGCAAACATCCAACACTATGTTATCTGTCAATGACAGACATTTCATGTCACCGACATCGTAATGTTTAAGTTTTTAAAATAAAACGAGATTAAAGTGCAGTAAATATTGTGCCTAAGTTCATTAAACACTTACTTTTTGAATGGTATAAACTACTGGAATAAATCAATAATGTAAAAAAGGCCTCATATATTATGTTTATGCTATCTTTTATTGTTAGGTTTTCCATACATATTTGTTAATATTTCTGTAAGTCTAGAAGAAACATGCTGCGGAGGTTGTAATGATATTTACCACTTGCTGTTATCTAGATACCTCGTCAAGTAGGCGTAATGGGTAATAATAATAATAATAATAGAACTTAAGTCATGACAAATCAATATTAAAATTGAATTTTTTTATCATTTAGACAAGTCTGGGTTTTTTATTCTATTCCTAGTACAAGTGATTTGCACTATTTGCTATCTGTAACAGTAACGCTTTTTTTAAAATATCCCAATGCTGCCAACATTCCATAAAGTAATATACTACCAACATCTAAAAAAAAATTAATATAATGTTATCTGTAATTTAAGTTTTCCCTAAATTAAAGGAAAAAATCCTGTTTTTAAAGTTGATTCAATTGCAGTATCGCAACTGTAAAATAAAAAATATAACAGTCACGTTTATAGCCTTTAACGCTATTTTATTGCACTGAAGGAGCCATCTTGAAATCAGAAAAATAACTTTCTATACTAATAATCCTAAAAGGGCAAACCTTATCAATATGTTATCATTATGTTCTACATATTTTTATTCACAATAGAGGCTAATTTTATTATCATAGTAGTTACCTAACCTTATTTCATTTCTTTACTTTATATTGTTCCTAAAGTTGTACAGTGGTGTCAAAACGAGATAAAGTCCTGGCAACTCATGAACCGAGAATTTTTGCGTTAGCTATTGAGCTGCTAGGAATAATGACGAAGTCCATCGTTGTTTGCCGTTTTATATTCCATGTGTCCCGTACCACTTGGATGCTGTATCTTTAAATAATCTTATCTTGTTGCTTATTGTTTAAAATGTATAGAAACAAGAAAGACGTTGATAAACACGTGCAAAATTTGACGTCGAAACTACCACTGAAAGAGGTAAGCTTTAACATTTTCAAGTACGAGTACGAAATTGAATTTGGTGGATTTTCTTACAAATAAACCTCTATTTCAGTTCCAAACCAGAGCCTACTCCATAGCTAGGCTCTATTTTGAAGTAGCCGACTACGCAAGCTGCCAAAAATACGTAGAGCAATATCTTACTCAAAAGGATAATAATGCTGCTGCATACAAGCTCCTCGGCTTGGCGCTGCAGAAACTGGGACAAAAGGAGAAGGCCTTGGAGCATTACAAAACATCCTTTGATATAGATCCTACACAAACTAGCACTATTTTGGACAGTGAGTACTAGATGCTTTTATTTCTAAATCATTAATGAAGTGACACAGCTTTATGTTGAGGTTATTACGCCGAATTTTACTTTTATTGCAATCGGCGAAATAATGATTTCTGATTTTTTTTTATATTAAATTTAAAAATACGTATTTTGAAGGTGAATAGGTAACACAACTTAGTATACGATTATTTTATCAACAGACACAATGTCTATATTTTTTCATAAGACGTAAATTATTTCTTTATTTTCTAGCGATGGTTAATATCTCTTTATTACGAATTGACGCGGCCGTTTATTATGTGTTTTTTTTTAAGAAATTGTTTTGTATTAATGTAAAATGAAATAGATGAAATAGGTGAAATAGAAATCCAATTGGTTGTCAGTTTAAAATGAAATTAGAGTAAATCACTATAAAATGACCCTCGTAATGTAAAACACCCTCAATTGATTTTGCAAAGGTCTGCATATGGTTGCAAAAGCCAAACTCGAAGATTGAATGTAGTCAGATGATGATTATTTAATTTGGTTGATTGATTTTAGTTGATCAGCCAAAGGTACCACACAAGCTGATCAACATTGTCAACAACAATTTAATGTCATTGATCACAAATCAGTACTGCAATTTTAATGCACTATTGATGCCTTTTTCAGAAGGTCACAAATCTTAAATGTTTTTAATGTTGCATATAGGGATGATATATGATAACGTTCTGTGAATTATGCATCTCTAATAATTGCAGTATGATGATAATACTTATGTCTTGTATTACTGTATTGAATTCTAATATACACCACTTAATTTAACTGTAAATTAAACTTTGTATACAATGTTTAATTTTCAGTATGTGAGCTGCTGGCTGATGATGAAGTTGAAATAAATCCTGGATACTCCAAGTATTGGTGTGAGAAAGCAGAAGCTATCTTTCCAAGACATCCAATAACATTTAAACTTCGTGAACGACTTCTTACTACATCCAATCCTGACTCTGAAGCCTTGGTGAAATTTCTAAAAGCTGAACTTGCAGTGAGACCTAAAGATGTGACGCTTCACACTCGTCTTCTAAAACATTATTTACTTAATAACCAAATTGGAGAAGCATTCGATCACAGTTGTAATGTAGAGTTTGATGATCAATTGTTTTTAAATAACTACACCTGGTATGACACACTCTCTGAAGTTCTCAAACAGAACTCTCTCAACACCAAGGACTGGCTGTATCAATTACTTTTACTAACAGTCAAGGAACGACTCTGTGCTTTGAGTCTAACTGAAGTACCCAATGGCTCTTCAAAAAGCTTAGTAGAGTCAAATGATCTTCTGTGTACTTATGATCAGGCTTTAGAAAGTGTCTATAAAACGGGAGCTCCTGGATTAGGCGAATTTCATTCCAGTTTAATACACCATCACCGTGGGCAGCTTGCATTTCACATTGCCACATATTTATTGAAAAAAGCCAAAAGAAGTCAAATGAGTTGGCGTGAAGCAACAAAATTAGCAAGCCCATTAATGTTAATTGCTTGGCAAATAATACCACTAGATCCTAAAGTAAATTGGCTAAACCATGCCCCGAAAAAGCAACAGAATGCAGTGAACCGGATTTTTTTAGCTGGTTCATATAGATGTTCTCAGTCTGGTCATTATATACTATCAAATATCCAAGAAAATAGTCAAGTGTTTTTAGATCACATTTCACAGTTCTGTGCTGGTGCTCACTGGAGGGACAAAATTTACGAGACAGTATTCCAAAGTAGAGATCAGTTAGTAAAAAATAAGTCATCTCATCTGATGTCAAATGCATTTAACACTCCAACTCTTAGGTTACCACGTAAACAAGAAGTGGAAGCTTACGACGATGATGCTCAAAGAGAATATCCCAATTCACTACACCATTTTGTCTGGATATTGCTCAACTATAAAAATTATGCTAACTTTAAATGTACCTTGTTCGACATGCTAGTGTCAACTGCAAGCAATTATGGCGCTGAAAGTCTAAATAAACACGACATACTTGCATTTCTGTACAGTGCTACATTGTCGACTAAAAACAAAGATGATCAAATGTCCATTCATAATCCTGGCAAACCCAACATACTACCTGCTAACATCTCTGACTTATTATGCACACTTTCACAAATGAAATGGTGGGATTGTGCATACAAATATAGCCAAAACGAATTAGGTACGGATTTAACCGGCATATATGCAACATTAAATAGTGGAATTGAGGTAGTAAGGTGTGTTGATAATCATGGGCTCGATCCTAAACTGCTTTGCATACTTGGTGGCATATTTAGGGAACAAGCAAAGCAAAGTAATACAGTAGATGAAAAAAACAAGTTACAAATGAGAGCTTGCTTATATTATTCCTCTGCTATTAACCTCCTTGAGAAACTCAAAAGTAAAGTTGTGTTGAAAATGCCAGATAAGAGACTATTTGATTATACACACAAGGAATTTGATACAAAGGAATTAAACACTTTAATAGAGGAATGTAAGATTTATGTTGCCACCAACCATATTAATGATGGAGAACTTGAAAAAGCTGTAGAACTGCTTTCGAGCCTTAAATCGTCAAATGCCTTTTACTATCTTAGTGAAACATACAAGAAATTGGCATTTGAAGAAAAGAAAAATTGCTCTGATGTGGAATCTGAAATGAAATTTGTTACTTTGCTGAACAAGGCCAAGCATTTTGCTTATAAAGCTTTGGAGAAACTGAAAGAGACCGATATAACCTATAAAGATAGTGCTCTGTACTTGGACACTCAAGAATTAATCGAAGACATTGAGTGTTGCCTGAATAAGATTGATCCAGATATTTCAAACTCTGCATTAAATGACTTTTCATCTGATAATGAATCAATGGGTGGAAATGAATTTACTTCCATAAGATCTAAATCAAGTTTATATCACAAACAAAAATTAAGTTCAACTCCGAAACCTTCAAAAAAACATATCTCTACATCGAATATGACCAACTACCGCACTGCTGTGGATACCCAAATTTTAGAAACCAGTGTGATGGACCATAACTTGTTAGAAAGAATAGAGAAACAAGTTAAAGTTCTGCAAAAAAAAGACACTGCTATTAATGACTTTATGGAGCAGACAAAAGAATGGTTTGACGAAAATCGTAAACTAAGTAATCAAATAATAAGTACTATCAACAGCAACATTCAAAATACTACAGAACAATTTAGACTTCTGAAGATCTCTGTAGATCAAATAAAAGATCAAATAGATGAATGTAAAGTTGAATGTAAAGATGTTGGCGATTTAAAAAAACAAATAGTGGAGTTAAAAAAAGAAGTAAACAAATTAAAAAAGACTTCGTCTGAACAGACAATAGATGAAACTGAATTGTACAATTTAGATGAAGAGCATAGGGCAAATGATAATGTTACAGGTCTTGGAACACAATTGCCTTTTGGACCTTCTCAAGTTATGCCACAATTTGCCCAGCGTCTTTTACCTCCTTTTCCAGTTCCAACCAATCCTTATCAATTATACGGTCAAAACTTTTACAACCTGTATAATCAATACTCCCAGTTTCCTCAAGTTTCGACCATTCCGGGAGCTCCTCCAATATTTGACCCCACAAGATCTCAAACCAACTATCCCGGTGGATACACAACTCAAGATCAAATGTATTTAGATGTCTCTAATCTTGTTGCGCCAACAATGCCTACCATGCCAACCATGCCCACAGTACCAACAGTTCCGGCAGCAATAACAGTGCCAGTGCCTGTTGTTTCTTCAATCTCAGCTGCACCTCTTGTTGGTTCAAGTTCTACTAAAATATCAGCCTCAACATCTAAAGTTGCACCAAATGTGGAGATCAAAGACAGTTCAAAATTGCCTGTGAATGTAGTTATTACTTCTTCGGATCCTTTACCTGCATGCACGTCTACTCCGGCTCCAATATTGAGTGTAACCATCCCACCTAAGCATATTAAAGGAAGTCCACATAATTACCAAATACCTATGCCTTCTGTGAACGTCACTAAAGAGGTGACATCATCAATATTCAGTTTTCCGTCGGCTGGCAGTAAAGGAGTTACATCAACTACAACAGTGGCAAGTTTACCCAGTTGGAATCATTCAACAATATTTGCATCTAATCGGTCGGAAAATTCTATTACCTCGCTCAATATAAGTAACAAACAGAATGATGATTCAAAAACCGTTGTCGATGGAATTGTTACTGGGTCTTCGCCAAATAGTAGTTTAAATAAATCTAGAACTCTATCTGAGAAAAGTAATACTTCGATTGAAAATTATGACCCTTGCCCTGACTTTAAGCCGATTATACCACTGCCAGCAGAGGTAAAAATAACTACTGGCGAAGAAGACGAAATTGTCATATTCAGTTCAAGAGCCAAATTATTTAGATTTGTTGATAAACAATGGAAAGAAAGGGGACTTGGAGAGATGAAATTACTGAAGCATAAAATAACTGGAAAAGTTCGAGTACTTATGCGAAGAGAACAAATACATAAAGTTTGTGCGAACCACATAATCTCAGCAGAAATGGAAATTAAGCCTATGAAAAATGAATCAAAAGCTTACTTCTGGGTTGCAAATGATTTTGCTGAAGAGACAGTTATATTGGAAAAATTCTCTATTCGATTTAAAACAGTTGATGTAGCTAAAAAATTTTATGATGCTTTTGAAAAAGCTCGACAAGAGGCTGCTGTTTGTAACAAAAATGAGGTAAGCATTAAATCAAACAAAGAATCATCAGTAATTATTTCAACAGCCAATTCAGTAACGACAGTAAATAAAAGCATAGCTGGTGACGGCAGCAAAACCGTTATAGGTGGCTTTACATTTAGTACTGTACCAACATTTAAACCTGTATCAGAAAGTACCATTACTGTCCAAAAAACTGAGGGTGCTGGTAACAAAACAAATATATTCGGTGGATTAACGTTCAAAACGGCTACCAGCTCTCCATTTGCTAACATATTTAACACTACACCATCCAATCAGAACGCAGATAATCAGTCGAACCAAAGTAATACACCAAATAAACTGAATACTTCCGATGTTGTTGAAGAATTTGAACCCACAGTCGAATTTAAACCTGTTATTCCATTACCTGCTCTAATTGATCAGAAAACAGGGGAAGAAGATGAAATCGTTCTCTTTGAACATAGAGCCAAATTGTTGCGATTCGATGCCACTGCGAAAGAATGGAAAGAGCGTGGCCTCGGTAACATAAAATTACTCGTACATAAAGATAACGCTCAAAAGGTACGATTATTAATGCGTAGACAACAAATTATGAAAGTGTGTTGCAATCACGCGGTAACAAAAGAAATGGTTTTTAAAAAAATGCCCAATATGGATAAAGCAGTAACATGGTGTGCCAAAGATTTTTCTGATGGTGAATTAGTAGCCGAAACATTCTGTTTAAGATTTAAAAACGTCCAAACGTGCGACAATTTTGTTTCTGCTATCACAGCCGCTCAAGCTAAAATCAACGATGATACAAAATTTGTTAAAGTGGAGCAATTCTCAATGAAACCGTCGACGCAATCTGATTTTCTTGACAAATTTAAACCGAAACCGGGGTCATGGCATTGTGAAACATGCTACACTAATAATCTTGAGAACTTTGAACAGTGTGCCTGTTGTGAAGAACCAAAACCCAGCGGCAGAAATAATACTACCAAAAGTACGGTACCTGTGTCTTACAGTTTCGATAAGTTTAAACCGAAACCTGGTACTTGGGAATGTAAGACATGTATGCTGCGTAATGAAGCCGACAAAGACATCTGTATTGCTTGTAATGCAGGTAGAGATACATTACTGCAAAAAAATGATTCTAAATTTGTACCATCAAATCAGTCTCTAACTTTTGGCATTCCTGGACAAACACAGAGCAGTCTTACTTTCGCCAAAGATACTGCCTCACCTTCAGGTTGGGGAGATCAATTTAAGCCTAAGGAGGGAACTTGGGAGTGTAGTCAGTGTTTCGTACGAAACAATGAAAATATAAATGTGTGTTGTGCCTGCAATAGTCCCAAAGATATGGATGCTACTACAAAGACAATAAAATATAATTTTGGAGCTGTAAATACTAGTGCAAAAACCAAAAATCAGGTTACTAATTTGTTTGAACCTCCAAGCACACAGAAATTTAATTTCGGAATTCCAGCTAATCAAACGGCTATCGTTGTTTCTTTTGGCGAACAGAAGGCTACAACAAGTGTTTTTGCTATCACTAAACAGCCGTCTGCAAATGACGGTCCTATCAACTTTTGTTTAAAAAAGACTGACGAAACTAAACCAGCTAAACCAGCTCTACTTCCGACTCCTCAACTAAATTGGACAGAAATTAAAAACTTTGATTTTATGGGTATAAAGCCTAAAGATCAATCCATCAGTAATTCATCAGAATGTAGCAATCAAAAATTAACTCATGTAAAAGACATCTTCAAAGTAGACCCCAAACATGGTGTTGAAGATAAGGTAAGTCATTTATTTTTCAATAGATTTTAAGAAATTAATATTTATTTTTAATTCTCCTATCAATGAAGAAGTCAAAAACATTGACTTTTGGTTATTAATATACTGATGTGTAGTAGTAAATGGCTCAAACTTAGCTAGGGTTTCATTGTTTATTTCTATGATAAAGGTGCAATAGCTTTAACCAACATGTGATTTTGTGGCAATCACATAGATAAAATTATGACTAGTACCGTATGTGTTGAATGTTTTTTTTATTAATCAAAAAATTATCACAACAGTTTCCAGTTTTTGATGATTTGATAATAGACAAAAAGCCTCACTGGAAGATTTAGTTCCCACGTTATAATTGTCTACTTTTGATATGTGATATGAATTCATATGAATTTTCTGGAGATTGTAAAGCTATTTTATTATCCTGTAATATTTGCAATATACAACATTTAAACACTTTTTTTTTCTTAAAAACAGAAACAAGTAGAAGTCAAAGCAGAAACTGGATTAGATGATGTAATATTTATTAAAGAAATACAAGCCAGTGTGGAAGAGAAACAAAAGGCCAGGGAGCTGCAGTTACCAGAAAATTTCTTTACATATAAAACCAAAGACCCTTGTCAAGGATGCCGTGGCTGTAAAAGCGACGATGAAGAAGAAATCTCTGACCCTGTGAAATCTATAAAAGTACAACCGAAGTTTGGCTTTGGGCTTTCAACGCCTGTGAAAACAGTAATACCAACCTTCCAAAGTCCATCCAGTTCAATGTATGCAACTCCTACTAGCTTTGAGAAAACAGTAGATACTACAATATTCCAGACCCCATTAGAAAAAAAATCATCTAATACTAGCTCTGACAATAGTGTCGAGGAGGGTGATCTTACCAACAAAGAAAACACGTTTTCTTCAAATACTAATAGTGGTATGAATAGTTTCATAATTGGGAAGGGTTCTATTTTAATGCCACCTAAACTTGGGTCTCTTAACATTGCAAATGATGATAAGGATGAATTAGTGCCAAATTCTGACTCAAAAATTAGTGAAACAAAGTCAATATTTGGTGACAATTCAATTGGAATTTCAATGAACAAACCTATATTTGGGATGAATGAAAATAAAACAGAAACCACTGCCGAAACTGTAGTGAAGTCTATCTTTGGAACAGATGACCATAAACCCGTTAACTTATTCAGTAGTTCTTCACAGGGGAGCATATTTGGTCCTGCAGCTATGAAGAACTTTGGATTCACTGGCACTTCAACAGGTCAAAACACAGTCTTTGGAAATGTTTTTAATAATAACTCTACAACTATTTTTGATGCAATAACAGGCGAAAATAAACCAACAGCGATAAATATAACTACAGATGATGATGGCTCAAAAAAAGATGTTGAAGTTGAACCCGCAGAAAAAAAAGAAACACCTTTCAAACTTGATAACAGTCTAACATTTGCAGCATTGTCAACTGGTGGCACTGGATTTAACAGTGAAAGTAAGTAATGTAAATATAATTTATTTCAATGCAAATTAAACCGTCACTTTTATATACCATAATTGTTGCTATATCTGTTTCAGAGAAAACTGATTTTCAGTGGGAAGGAGCAGGTCAGCAGTTGTTCGGGGGAAAGAGTAAAGAGGCGACTGATAAGTCTACAAAAGAAACAGGTGCAATGGACAACTCCGGCGCCGCCGCTGCGGATGACGAAGATTACGATCCACACTATGAACCGATTGTACCCCTGCCGGAAAAAGTTATTGTTACTACAGGAGAAGAAGATGAGGTACTCATGTCATTATATACTCTTTATATATATATATATATATATATATATATATTTATTTATTTATTTATTTATTTATTTATTTATTTATTTTGATCATAAATTTTTTCATTAATCCATAGCACTCCACTGTGGGCTGATCTCTAAAGGTTTGGTTTTCAAAATGTCTCAATATTATTACACTGTAACTCCTCTCCATACTCGTCCGATGCATATATATTCCTACTATAGTTATTATTTACTGTGACATTAGAAATTTGCATAAGACTTAAAGTACTTAACCTTCGTCATGGTCTTTTGTATAATTGTGTAATAACATATGATATTGTTAAAGAAACAAGAAACAGTTTCTTTCTTTTTATATGTATAAAGAATATTTTTCAGGAGAAACTATTTGGTGAACGTTGCAAATTATATCGGTACGACGAGAAATCTCGCGAGTGGAAAGAACGCGGTATCGGTGAAATGAAATTGTTATACCATCCCGAACGCAATTCATATCGACTATTACTCCGACGAGAACAGGTATAAATTGATAATATATTAATTACTAATATATTTTGTTATGGCTTACAATTATCGTGGTGCGCTTCTATAAATAATAACTACAATAAATTTTAAAAAATACTTCAGGTACACAAAGCAGTATTAAACATGTTGCTTTTTAAAAACCTGGTGTTGCTGCCGATGACGAACACGGACCGCGCGTGGACGTGGGCCGGACAGAACTTCGCCGAGGGCGCGCCCGAGCAAGAAACACTCGCGGTGCGCTTCAAGTCTATAAAACTCGCGACAGACTTCCACGACAAAGTGGCCGCGTGTGTGGAGGTAACCATTCATTTTTCTTAATTCCCAATTGCTATTATGGATCCCGTGTTAGTTACGTCAATGTGAAATTCTAGAGAATGAAGTAAATTACCCTGTGTATTTTACTTTATTCTTCTGATCCCGCCTTGTTCTGCCTTGGTCGATGGCCTCGTAATATTGCCTTACGCTGAAAAAGGATCTCTAAATATTGGCAACCTTACTTTTTATTTGAAATTTTAACGTCTAAAAAATATTTTTATTTAGATATCTAACTACTTATTCCCATTTAAACAGAAATTGCAAGCTGCGCCCGAGGAAACTGTGGAGAAGACGAAAGCAATATCTTCAGAGGTTGCTCCGTTAAGATTACCAAAGCATTTGGATACCAGCGCGCGAGCAGATAAAGATATTTCCGCGAAAGTTACTGAGCATTCTCAGGCCATCGTCCCGTCAAATGAACAGCCACAGACTAGTTACCAAGTGCTCAATACGGATTCTAATCAAAACAATCAGTTCAACAAGGAATCACTACAAGATACGTTCAGACAGGTGTTCCAAGTTAGACAAGATGATAAGAAAGGTGAAGATGATGAGGATGATGATGAGGAAGACGACGAAGATTATGATCATGACTATGATAATTCTGAGGGATATTACAACGAGGTATGTAAACAAAATAGCCTATTGACTACATTGATAGAATTAAGATACTGATGAATCAAGGAATTATATTAATTGGTAGAAAACTATTTAATATGACTGAGTTATTGTAGGAGGATGAAGAATCGGCCCTGTACTATGCTTGCGATGGCGCGGCGGTGGTGCAGGTGGGCGACGCGTGCGTCACGTGCGAGCACGCGCACGTGCAGGTCTCCTACGACCAGGAGTTCTACTCGCCCAAGATCCTCGTCACCGACTCCAACACGGGCGAGATACTCGCCGATACGCTTATAAATACCGACACCGAGTTTCAGGTGAGCCATTTTTGCTCACTTTGTATCTCTAAATTCGCCAATCAGATAAAAAATGTTATTATGAAAACTATGTTTGAATTTATTTTGTTACTGTTGTCAAATTACAAAACGTGATATTTATGGATTGATATTATGCCAAGACAATAGTCATTAAAGCGCATTAAATTATAACCTTTACTTGATAGTATAGCAATTTAAAAAACAGTGCTAAATGCAATCGTTAAGTATGCTAAGTTACATTATTTGTGTGTCTCATAATTCACAACGTAACGTTTATTTAATATGAAGCATTCGTAAAGGCTGTGTTCATGTTAAAATATTTTTTTTTTAAATGATGTAAATCTTAAATAACTTTTTTGTGAATTATCAATTTTGTTTACATTATGTAGTACTCATATAACATTTGTAATCTTTTTTTTCTTATATAATATCATTGATATAGTACTCACCATTTGTGGCAAACATTCTTTAAACGATAATAACAGAGTGATGAAACTTGAAGTTTTGTCAAGTGTATGCACAGTATGTTGGTAATTGCATATTTTTTATAAGCAGTTGAATAAATTTACAGATGAATGGTGACTCTTGTTCGTGGTCGGGCCCGGACTACACGAACAACGATGCCGTCGAGAAAACCATCACCATCAACTTCGGCGACGCGGACACCGCCATGCAGTTTTATGACAGTTGCGAGGTAAATGCTATTATCAAATCAATCATTTTTATGGTATAATGATCTATTGGAAATATTAATTTCCGCTTCACTTGGGCGTTGCCTTAATATCTTTTTTTTTTCAGACCAGCAAAGCCGCTACTTACGCATCAACGGAGCCGGAGGGCTAAAAATTAGAATATAATAGTTTTGTAGAATTAGTATGACTGGTTTTTATACTTTTGTTTCCAGGTCTTCTAGACTGAAAAATATTATTTTCTTATAAGCTCTATACACCTTGTAGATCTCAATACTGAGCCTTTCTTGCTATTGGGCTCTGAAAGTAATGTAGTTTCTGGATGTTTTTAAAATTTTAATCATATAAATATCCATCGACTTTACATTGTCGATACTATCTAACCGTTTAGAGATGTACTTCAATATTTATAATAATTACGAAATATGTAGTGAAAAGTAATTAAGAACAAAAGACATTTCTTAAAACGATAATTTTCGGCGGCGGATGTGTCTCACGGAATAAAAGAAAGGCACTGCGTTATAAAGCACTGTAAGTTAAGGGTATTCAGTTGAAAGTAAATAAAATAATTTTTTTTTTCAAAATTTCTCAGTATTTGTAAAAACCTAAGCTGCAGTCATATTTGTTTAATATATATTCCTATCGAGCCTAAGTATTGATGCCTACTATTAAAGACCTATAATGTTACAAATTATTAATATGTCAATGTTGTGATACTTTTTGATGATGTTAGTGGTTTGCTTAGTTGCGAATGCCTCCTCGTATACCAAAACTATATAACTCAGAATATGTTTATCTGACTTTTAAAATAATTTATCGCGTCGCCGCCAAATCAGCGTTTCAATTTCGTAATATGATATAGTATGTGTTGTGTTGATGTGAAGTGAATTGTAATAATTGTATTCGCAAGGAGATCTGATCAATTGCCGTCGGTTCTTTTGAAAAAAGAAACGTTTTATAGATGTTTGTCGCGTGAAACACGCATGTAATTAATGATAAATGTGATATATTGGTCAGGTCTTTTTGTTTAATTAGAGCAAAGCTGCAATCAGGTGGACAGTTTCGCAGCCTAGTTCTGGATTGTATTAGATAACTGAATTCATAACTGACGGTTATCCTATTGTAAGTTGCATGTGTTGCTATTGCGGTTTTTAACATCCAGTATTTTATTATTGCAATTGGCGTGACAACATGTCACTTATGAATCCAGTGTTTGTGAACTTAATATTAAAATATTGAAATGAGAAAGGGAGTTGTTACCTATTAGCTTAGATTCCTTAAATATTTATTTTATGAAGACTTAAAAATAATGAAGCATCAAGTATTTCCTTTTCTCATTTGAATTGTGACATTGTGAACTATAAGTAATACTATCAATCTGGAAAATAAATGATTTAGAAAATTGTGTGGTTTAATTCTTAAATTAACAAAATTATTGAACAATCAAAATGAGCATATACTACATAGATATATTCAATTAAAGTCTAAGACATATAAACCGAGTCATTATATTCAAGGCTTGGCCGGTTAGGCAATAAACAAATAGTAGCCAGGAACAAGTAGTATTGCTAATCTATCGATGGTTGACTTTTAAAGTTACTTTGATACTATCGATATTAGCGCTGTCACAAAATTTAATACTGTCGATATAATTGAAACACCATACAATACAATAGTGTCGATTGAATTGAAACCCCATAGAATGAGTCTTGGTCGAGTTTACCGTCTACTTGCCTATTAATTGGCAACACTAATAAGTAAACCTTTTTCCAATCAGCCTAAGTAATATTATGGTGTTGCTATTAACATTTTGTCATTTTTTTGTGATGGGGTTGAATAAGTAATTTCAATTATTTAATAGTTTAATTAACATTAAGTTTGTCTCCTAAAAAGGTATATGTCTACTAAAAAGTATGTAATGTTACATTTTTTTTAGTTGACACTTGTGAAGGATATTGTCAAAGACGTAAACGCCAAATAATTATGAGAACCTGAAACCTATATACGAAATACAGAAATAATTTACTTTCTCTATTTCAGTTTATAAGAGAAGTCTATTCTATATATGTAAATATTTTTTAAATTGTCATGAACTACTCAGGTGCTGATATTCCCTTGAAAGTATTAGGTAAACAGTGTTTTTAACATAGTATATAATTATGCACTGGTATATAATTATTTAGAGAGTGGTACTTGATCCAAAATATATATAACGTAGACTTATGTTTTCAGGAACATCAGTGATATTACTTATATTGTCAGCAGCTCCCAGTAGTATTTCAGAATATGACACCAATCAAAATGAGAATTCAGAAGTAAAAGTTAGAGCAGTGTTTATTGACTGTAAATTAAATGTAGGTGTTGTTACATAAACTAAATGCAAATCTCTTTCTTATTTACCAGATTAGTAAAACGGCTTATATTTTACCGATTTATGTAGAAGTAATCGTGTTAATCGTCCGTTAAGCACACCAGTAACTGATTATTTTGATACATAACTAAATTAGCCAACTAATTAATACAATTTAATACATATAGGTACGTTAAGTTATTATAATACCAGGTATTTATAAGTAGTGTATTTAAAAATATAACAAATGATTAATTAAACCACAGAAAGCATCTACAGTAAGTATTGAATCTAAATTAAGGAATTCCATTTGTCATACAAATGTAGAATAAAGGTCTGAGAACTAAAAAAGTCTTTTTATTTTTTCTATTTAGGAAAAACAATTACAGTATGGAACAGAAACATCGCGTTTTCAGCGGGAAGAGCTATTTAAGCACAATTGTCTACAAGGTTGCAAACAGAAATTGGCGCTTACTATTAAAATGTCAAGCGCCACTGATGTACGTATTACCATAATTTTTTTA